>SJYX01022544.1:111444-133491 GCA_006410675.1 Oreotragus oreotragus | reverse complement strand
TTTTGGACTCTGTGGGAGAGGGCAAGGGTGTGATGATTTGAGAGAACAGCATTGAACCATGTATATTACCATATGTGAAATAGATCGCCAGTTCAGGTTCGATGCATGAGACAGGATGTTCAGGGCTGGTGCACTGGGATGACCCTGAGGGATGGGATGGGGAAGGAGGTGGGAGGGGGGTTCAGGATGGGGAACACATGTACACCCATGGCTGACTCATGTCAATGTATAGCAAAAACCACCACAATATCGTAAAGTAATTAGCCTCCAATTAGAATAAAATTTTTAAAAAACAGAAAAAAAAGAAAAGACTTCGTGCTTTCAATGCAGGGGATGCAAGTTTGATCCCTGGTCAGGCGAGCTGGGATCTCATGCAGCCAAAAAAAGTTTTTTTAAATTTTTTAAAGAGAAGGTTAGTGGGGTTTCCCTGGTAGCTCAGTGGTAAAGCATCCACCTGCCAGTGCAGGGGACAAGGGTTCGATCCCTGATCTGGGAAGATCCCACATGCTGTGGAGTAGCTAACCCCACGTGTCACAGCTGTTGAAGCCTGTGCTCTAGAGCCCAGGAGCCACAGCTGCTGAGCCCGAGCACCGCATCTCCTGAAGCCCACACACCCTAGAGCTGAACTGAGCTCCAGAATAGGAGAAGTCAGCGCAGTGAGAGGCCCACGCACCACAACCAGAGAGTAACCCCTGCTCCCCACAACTAGAGAAAAACCCGTGAGGCAGCAAAGACTCAGCACTGCCAGAAATAAATTATACATTTAAAAAATGTTCTACAGGGAAGTTTACGACACAGACGCACACGGTGGGAAGACCCTTGAGGACATAGGGAGAAGATGGCCAAGTACAAGCCAAGGAGAGAGGCCTCAGGAAAGAACAGCCCCGCCATTGTCTTGATTTTGGACTGCCAGTCTCCAGAACGGTAAGAAAAGACATTTCTGTTATTTAAACACCCTGGTGTGCATGGAGCTCTTTGTCCTGGCAACCTCAAAAACAAATACCGAGAATTACCTGCTAATGTTGGTAAAGAAGTGGACAGAAAGTAAAGGGGTCTATTTTTTTTTTTTTAAAAGCCAGAGAACAGAGGCTTCAGAGAAATTAAATTGTTAAAAGTCAAATATTGTAGTGAGTCAGATTTATCACATGAATGAGGCCACCATATGCTCATTACAGAAAGGAGGGGAAGTGATTTGTGAAGCTATTTCAGAACCTGTGCAAGATATATCTGTGGTGAAGGATGAGACAGGAGTGCCTCCCGATGAAACAGTGATGTTCGTGGTTTGGGCAGGGTGTTTCTAAGGACTTGAGGAGTAGCGCCCCTCAAGGAGGCGCTTCTCTGGGCCTTTAACTCTTCCCAGACAACCTCTCCAGGGACGCCACTGCCTTTTTTCGCCGCTGAAGAGGGCTCTCTGACCACCTCTCAGCCTTTTGGCTAAGATCAAGTGAAGGAGGAGGCTCTCTGAACTGGGCAGCCTTATCCACCAGAAAGTGAAAGTGAAGTCGCTCAGTTTCTGACTCTTCTCAACCCCATGGAATGCTGCCCACCAGGCTCCTCTGTCCGTGGGATTCTCTAGGCAACAATACTGGAGTGGGTAGCCTTTCCCTTCTCCAGGGGATCTTCCCAACCCCAGGGATTGAACCCAGGTCTCCCACATTGCAGGCAGACTCTTCACCAGCTGAGCCACAGGGAAGTCCAAGAATCCGAGAGTGGGTAGCCTATCCCTTCTCCAGCAGATCTTCCCAATTCAGGAATCAAACGGGGGTGGGGGGAGGGTGCTATTGTGAGACATGGAGGGGGATGAGAAGCGGAATAGGGGGGTGGGTGCTGGGGCCAGCACGTGGGCAGCAGCCCCCGCAGCATCTTCCCCACCCTTGGAACCCATCAGCGATTCTGATCGCTCCAGAACTGGGGCAAACTGTAACTCGAACCTTTCCTCTCTAAGTATCATCATTTACTTTACTAAAACCCAGCTTTCCCAACCCAGGTCTAAGGAAAGGACAATCGTAGCCTACACGGTCTCTGTCCGCCACCAGCGATTGTGTCTGACTTTCTCAACATTCTTTCCGCAGGTCCCTGATGTCTGTTACTCAAGAGAACTTATCACAAGGTGCAAGCTTTAGTTCTCCTTCCCCTAGGCAAACAATGGCATGCGGCAGGCTTCGGGAAGCCGGACAGGGGTGTGTAATTCAAGGCCCAGATGCAGCAGAGTGGGAGTAGAGGCTGTGATTTTCCAAGGCATGCTTTTAAAGCATCCTTTGGGAGCCCAGCACCACGTGGAGGAATTTTTTTTTTTTTTTTTAATGGAAAAACTACTCAAGGGCCCTGGCTGTATTTCCAGAGCCAGCAAAGTTCAGGGAGGAAAAAGGATAAGAGACTGCCCTCCCCCCTCCAACCCCTGTGGTCCCTCCCGGTCAGCGGAATGTTGTTGAATGACCACTCTTCTGGCTGGAAAGTGCCACTCCCTCCGTGTTTCTTATGCCGTTCCAGTGGCCTACCTCTGAGTTCTCTCCCCCAGGTAGCCAACAAAGTACTTCTGCCTCACGAACAGATACATCAGTCCAGCAAAGGCAGCGGGAACTAAGAGGAGAAAGGACAACACCCAGGTTAGTGTCCTAGACGGAACCCAGTACTAATACAGCCAAGAGGTAATCAGTGTTGGTCGCAAAATCCAGCAGAGGCCTCAGCTTCTGCCAGGCAGGGCTGACGTGAAGTTCAGCAAAGAGCCAGGGACAGGAAGCATCCTGAGATCCTTAAGAATAGTCATGCTACCCTGTGCTGGCATCACAGCGTCATTTCATACAAAGACTTTTCATACCTGTCATCTAATCTGAATGCTTTTTACATGACTGGTACCATCTTTTTCTTTATTATGTATTTATTGTATTTCTGGCTGTGCCAGGTCTTCCTTGCTGTACCTGGACTTTCTCTAGTTGTGGCAAGTGGGGGCTACTCTCTAGTTGCAATGAATGGGCTTCTCGCTGTGGTGGCTTCTCATGTTTCAGGCATATGGGGTCAGTAACTGAGGCACACAGTCTTACTTGCCCTGCAGCGTGCTGGATCTTCCTGGAGCAGGGATCAAACCTGTGCCCCCTGCACTGGCAGGCAGATCCTTAGCCACTGAACCACCAGGGAAGTCTTGGTATGGTGGAAACATGGATTCCAGCAGTCAAGGGACCTGTGTAAGAACCCCGCAGCATTATTCAAATACCAGATAAAGCGCATTAACCGAGCACTTGATATGTGCCAGGGAGTGCTCCAGGCACTCTGGGTACTCGGGTCTCCAATCCTCTCTTCTCTGATGGTTTCAAAGTTGTGACAACTCACAGCTGCCGTGGACAAGGTTTTTCCTGGTTGGTCCCTTCCAGATGGCTCTGAGCTAACTTATTGGCCCACCTTTCTGTCACCAGGAACTGAACCTAACAGGAGCTGATAGAAACCTGGGTGCAAAGTGACTGAACTCACTGCCCGTATTTGGGGATCAGTGCCTGCCCCTGGCGTGGACCTGGGCTGCTTGAAACACCAGGAGGGATGTCGTGCGTTCAAAACCAGGCTCTAAAATCCTCGGGTTTGAGCAGGTTCCCCTGAGGTTTGGGCTCCTCCTCTGTAATGTGATGGGTTTAGGCTGGTGTTCCTTTCACCTGAAGAATTATCCAATCTACCACATTTATAGGAAATGACTATTACACCAAACAGGANACCAGGAGGGATGTCGTGCGTTCAAAACCAGGCTCTAAAATCCTCGGGTTTGAGCAGGTTCCCCTGAGGTTTGGGCTCCTCCTCTGTAATGTGATGGGTTTAGGCTGGTGTTCCTTTCACCTGAAGAATTATCCAATCTACCACATTTATAGGAAATGACTATTACACCAAACAGGAGTGACTGCCAGTTTTTCTCCCAGCAATGCCAACACTTGTTTTGGCAGAAAGTGCTTACCTCCAGGCCCTGAAACCCTTTTCAACTCCCTTTATACAACCAGAATAACTCCAGATTTATCTCTATCAAGTATCATCTAAGAAGACATAAAAGGAATCATAACTCCTACTCAAAGTGTAGTTTGACTTCATTTTCCAGGTGATGCCAGACATGTTTCTTATTTAACTGAGGATAGAAAGTGGGAGATTAAGACATGTTTCCTGACAGCCTTATGGATCATCTCATGCTCTTGAAGTAGTTTCTGCTCCCAGCCTTCACCTCTCTCCTCTCTCATTGCACCTGATTCTCTTCCTCCATGGCATGTCTCACTCTTGGCAACGAACTTATCCATTCATTCATTTTCTGTGGTCCACCTTGCCAACTGCTGTGTGCCTCACCACCATCTCTGTCTTATTTACCGCTGTGTATCCAGGGAACAGGGCTTGGCACACAGTAGGTGTTCAGTGTATATTTTTATGGAAATGAATAAAGTAAGAGGACACATGTGGAAAAACCCAGGATTTATCCTGAAACCCCTGGGAGTCCGTCCTGGCTCCATTACCCACCAGCTGAGCAACCTTGAATAAGTCACTTATCTCCCTAAATCAAAGGATCCTCAAAAGTAACAACAGGGGGCAACAATGTCCACTTTACCTACTTTATTGCATGAGTGACCAAAATAAGGGTGAGGTCATCTCTCACAGGACACTGGCAGCCTTTTGTCTTGCACGGCTGGGCCACAGCGTGGAAGCCGGCCAGGTCACACCAGACCTTCAGCAGACACAAGGCCAGTCTCCAAAGTGGACCAAAAATACCACCCGGTTTCCACTTAATTTTAAATCAGTTTTGGGAATCCAGCTTGCTGAAGTCAAGACTGTGGGCTGCTGAGGACCAGGGAGGCTGGAGACCTCGACCCATGCCGGGAGGAGGAGCACCATGCAGAAGGTAATGAGCAGTCAGCCAGGTGACGGTCAAGGGAGGCCTGGCGTGCTGCAATTCATGGAGTTGCAAAGAGTCAGACACAACTGAGCGACTGAACTGAACTGAAAGGAAACCAATAGGATTACCTGGGCCATACAAATAAGTAAAAACTGCAAACTAAAATTCAAGAGCTAATAAAAAATAAAAGCAGAGATTTTTCTCTGGGTTTAATAGGTAAACTCGGAATGAGGGTCTTTGTTGAATGGCTTATACAAGCTTTGCAGGTATGTGAAACTCTAAAGTTCACAGAACTCGTACATTTCAGGTGAGCTAGAAATCTTCTCACTGACAATATACAGTTGGACAAATCAATCTTTCAGTATCCTTTAGGCGACAGACCTGTTCTCTGGGGAACTAAAAGCAACTGTCTGTCTCTTGCAAATCTCCACAGAACAAAAATGTAAATACAGGCCACAGGACCTTAAACAGCCTAATTAGCTCAATCAGGTAATACCTGAAACCGAGGAAAAAACAGACAAAGTGACAATTCTAAAACTCACAGGGCTGGGAAAGTTCTCTCAGCCAAACTTCACAAAGAGTAAAACCTTAATCATCTGAGCTGGCAAATGTAATGTATTCCAACTTTTCTTTGTAAACTAGCAAGTTTATATTGTGATACCTGATTCATAATTAGGTGAAGCCATGAGATCTCTAGTTTTGCCTGTTTATATGCCTATGTATTCAGACTTAAATTGAAGAAAGTGAGGAAAACCACTAGACCATTCAGGCATGACCTAAATCAAATCCCTTATGATTATACAGTGGAAGTGAGAAATAGATTTAAGGGACTAGACCTGATAGAGTGCCTGATGAACTATGGATGGAGGTTCGTGACATTGTACAGGAGACAGGGATCAAGACCATCCCCAAGAAAAAGAAATGTAAAAAAGCAAAATGGCTGTCTGGGGAGGCCTTACAAATAGCTGTGAAAAGAAGAGAAGCGAAAAGCAAAGGAGAAAAGGAAAGATACAAGCATCTGAATGCAGAGTTCCAAAGAATAGCAAGAGGATCAAGACCATCCCCAAGAAAAAGAAATGTAAAAAAGCAAAATGGCTGTCTGAGGAGGCCTTACAAATAGCTGTGAAAAGAAGAGAAGCGAAAAGCAAAGGAGAAAAGGAAAGATACAAGCATCTGAATGCAGAGTTCCAAAGAATAGCAAGGAGAGATAAGAAAGCCTTCCTCAGCGATCAATGCAAAGAAATAGAGGAAAACAATAGAATGGGAAAGACTAGAGATCTCTTCAAGAAAATCAGAGATACCAAGGGAACATTTCATGCAAAGATGGGCTCGATAAATGACAGAAATGGTATGGACCTAACAGAAGCAGAAGATATTAAGAAGACGAGGCAAGAATACACAGAACTGTACAAAAAAGATCTTCACAACCCAGATAATCACAATGGTGTGATCACTCACCTAGAGCCAGACATCCTGGAATGTGAAATCAAGTGGGCCTTAGAAAGCATCACTACGAACAAAGCTAGTGGAAGTTAACTAAGATCATGGCATGAGTTTGCGTGGACTCCGGGAGTTGATGATGGACAGGGAGGCCTGGCGTGCTGCGATTCATGGGGTCGCAAAGAGTCAGGCACGACTGAGCAACTGAACTGAATTGAACTGAATGCCTATGTACACATTGCACCTATGAGATATCTCTACCTCTGGAAAATATAGTATATCAACATTGAATTTATAAAGAGCTCTATTTAATTTCAAAGAAAGTACTTACAAATTAAATAAAGAGAAACAGGCCAAAATGACTTTCAGGTTCACGTGAACTGAGAAATATTGAAATATTAAGATCCTACCTGGTATTAAAGTTTGTTTGTTGATCTAATTATTATAGGCATGTATTTAGAATCATTAAGTATAATACTTTATTGTATCTAGGTTTAACAGAAGTCAAATAAGACAGACGTTATTGCATCTGTTGCAAGCAAAATAACTTGATATGATGAAGCTTTACAGTAAATGTAAATGAGATAAGAGCTTTTGGGAAAACTCTCTTAAAATAGGTTTTAAATTTCATCGCAATGAGAAACTCATGTGCTACAACTAGAGAGAAGCCCCTGCATGCCACAACTAAGACCCAGCACAGCCAAATAAAAATAAATTAATTTTTTAAAAATACACAGAAAAAAAAATACACAGGATACTGGCCCCAGATAAGTGAGGTGCACATCAAAGGAATGATTTCAGTGAGCTCAGACCGTACATCCTCTCTGGTTTTCTTTACTTAACAATAACCTTCTGATGTTTAGACTACCAGCCCTTTGTTGTAAAACTTCCATATAACCTGGCTACTCCAGCCTGGTCTCCTTGGAGCAATTCTCTCACGGTCACTTGAGATGTTGCCTCCTGAGCTTGAAGTCCTAAAAATTCCCGGTGAATGAAACACAGCTCTTGACTATTAGGCTGTGAATATTTAAGTCAAACACATACACATAAATTACAAATATGAACTTACAAGATAACTCACACTAATATGCAACATCATCATCTGTATGTGTTTCATATATACTGAGGTTTCATGTTCAAGTTTCACTACTTAAAAAAGAAAAGTGAAAGGAGCTGGAGGTCAAGATCCATGGTTTGTGGTCTCAACTCTGTCACCACTCATGGTTTAGCAACTCTGGGCCTCAGTTTCCACATCTATAAAATGGGAACAGAGCCGCCCCATTCCTTAGGTTGGTTATGAGAGGAAAAAGAAATGACCCAAAAACACCCTTCAGAGAATTACAGGCGCAAAGTCAAAAGCACATGGTAACTTTATCAAGTTTATACCGTGGCCTTAGTCCCTCCTTGCTCTCCTCCTCCCTTCATCCTCACTCATCCCCTTCAGTATGGAGAGTGATGTGCTGTGACTATGAATAACAGTGATATTACTAACAGGTGGTGCTCAGGGAGTTATCCTGCTAATGGCTTTGTCAGGGCACAGGCTTGGCCCCCGCACCGAGGTCTGACACCCTTGGTCTCCTTTAAGCTCACAGCAATCCTGCCAGTACACTCAGTAATTGAACGGTTTCCTGTGGCTTCTGGGACAAGTAGCCACAGACTCAGAGGGTTGGGACAAATGTATCATCTGCAGGTCGGAAGTCTGAAGTCAGTCTCGATGGACCAAAACGAAGATGTCAGCATCGCTACATCCCTTCTGGAGATGCACTGCTTCTGTCTCTTTGCCTTTCCCAACTCCTAGAGGCCACCTGTGTTCCTTAGCTCGAAGCCCCATCCAACCCGAAAGCCAGCCATGGCTGATTATGTCTTTGCAACCCCAGCTTTTCTGCCTTCTTCTTGCACATCTGAAGGACCTTTGCAGTGACATTGGTCCCACCCAGATAATTCCAAATAGTCTCTTAATTTAAACTCAACTGCTTAACAACCTTAACTCCCCCTTGCCATGTGACAACCTATTCACGTGTTCCTGGGATCAGGATGTGAACATCTTTGGGGGTCATTCTTCTGCCTAGCACAATTTTCTCATGTGTCAGATGAGAAACTGAACCTTGGAGAAGCTGAAGATAACTTACCCAGGGTCACCCAGAGTAGCAAAGCCAGGACTTAATATGACTCTAAAACCAGGACTTGTTACCTCTTCAACCCTACAGGCACACCTTGGAGATAGCGTGGGTTGAGCTCCAGACCACCACAATGAAGCAAACACCACAGTAACACAACTCAGAGGAATGTTCTGGTTTCCCAGTGCACATAAAAGTTATATTTATGCTACACTGAAGCCCAATAAGTGCGCCATAGCATGATGTCTAAAACACAAGGTGCATTCCTTAATGACAAATAATTTATTGCTAAAAAATGCTATCCATCATCTGACGATGGAGGGCTGCCACAAATTTTCAGCTGGTGAAAAACACAGTATCTGTGAAGTATGATAAAACAAGGTACACCTGCACTCAGTTACATAGTGAGTGTCCTCTTGAAAAGCTTCAGTTGAGATCAGGACAATCTATCCGGACATCCATGGAAACACAACTTAACAAGACACAGAAGGATGAACAGGGAAAGGCGATGCAACAAAGCGGGAGGGGCACAGGATGAGGATTGGTCCCCAGCCTGACATTAACCAGCTGTTTGTCATTGGCAAAGCAATTTCTCTGGACTTGGTTTCCCTACTGGTAAAACCAAGAGACAAATAATGAATAACTCTGAGATCCACTTAAGCTCTAAGAGTTGATGGTCTAATGTACCAGTTCTCAAGGTGTGGTCCCTGGATCAGCTGTATCAGAATCACCAGGGACCTTCTTAAAAATGTAAATGTTAATGCCTTCCTTGGACCTACAGAATTAAAAATTCTGGGGGCTGCCCAGTAAGATTTTAAAGAGCCCTCCAGGTGATTCTGACGCATGCTCAAGTTTGAGAACAGCTGGTCTAAGGTAATTCAAACTACAGAGGTAAACTCAAAGATGCCATTTTCTTCAGACTTACCTAGCAGTTCAGTGGTTAAAACTCTGTGCTTCCAATGCAAGGGCTGCAGCTTCAATCCCTAGTCAGTGAACTAAGATCCCACATGCTCTGCAGTGCAGCCAAAAAGGTATTAAAAAATGTAATCTTCAAAATACATTTGGCCTTTTATCCAAATTCCTTTCTTAGAGTCTTCCTCTGGCAGCTTCTTGATGTGCTTCTCATGATTTTTTCTCCTAAATTCCTCAAATTGATAGGATCTCGCAATTCAGTTGGTACCACTGAGAACCCTAGAATGACCAGCCTTTGGTCTGTCCCTTACAGAGTGCCCAGGGAGGCTGGGCTGTGTCCCTGGCCACGGGGGCCTTCATGTCTTTCTGATGGTCAAAAATTCTTTACTGGAGAAATTGACAAGTAGAAAAGATAAGAAACCAATATATCCTGTCCTGGGATATGGGCATGGGGGAACCAACAAAGCCTACTGACTCACTAGGTGCTCTGGACACCCAGAACTTCCACTGACCTATGAACACAGTAATAATTCCAAAGGACAGGAGCCCCTTAAAGATCTACCATTTGAATAAGAGCCTCTTGATTAGAGTGAAAGAGGAAAGTGAAGAAGTTGGCTTAAAGTTTAACATTCAAAAAACAAAACAAAAATTATGGCATCTGGTTCTATCACTTCATGGCAAATAGATGGGGAAAAAGTGGAAATAGTGGCAGATTGTATTTTCTTGGGCACCAAAATCACTGTGGATGGTGACGGCAGCTGTGAGATTAAAAGACACTTGCTCCTTGGAAGAAAAACTATGACAAACCTAGACAGTGTATTAAAAAGTAGAGACATCACTTTGCCAACAAAGGTCTGTCTAGTCAAACCTCTGGCTTTTCCAGGAGTCATGTATGGATGTGAGTTGGACCATAAAGAAGGCTGAGCACTGAAGAATTGATGTTTATGAACTGCAGTGCTAGAAAAGACTCTTGAAAATCCCTTGGACAGCAAGAAAATCAAACCAGTCAATTCTAAAGGAAATCAACACTGAATATTCATTGGAAGGTCTGATGTTGAAGCTGAAGCTCCAATACTTTGGCCACATGATGCAAAGAGCCAATTCACTGGAAAAGACCCCGAGGCTGGGAAAGAGTGAGTACAAGAGGAGAAAGGGACAACAGAGGATGAAATGGTTGGATGGCATCGCAGACTCAATGGACATGAGTTTGAACAAACTCCAGGAGATAGTGAAAGAAAAGTCTGATGTGCTGCAGTCTACAGGGTCACAAAGAACCGAACACAACTTAGCAAGTTAGAATGAGCGCATGAAACTGAATCACTTTGCTGTATGCTTGAAACTAACACAATATTGTAAATCAACTCTATTTCAAAGAGATTTTAAATTAATTAATGAAGCAAATATCATTAATAACAGTAATAGGATCAATCCCAATCAATAGAACCAATGTAGATGGATCACATTCAAATCATTGGACAAGTCCACGCTACTTAGAAGTGAGCCTAGGGTGAGAGGAGCAAGGGAGAAGAAATCTTAGGGTGTCATTTACCAAACTGCATTTTTGTGAGACACCAAACCTTTGATACACTTTTTTTTTTTTTTTTTAAGGAGGGTTTTCTGTAGTTCAATAAGACCTCCCCTTCTTGGAGAACCAAGCATCACAGTGTCTCTTAGCACTTTAAAGGGTCTCAAAAGTCTTCCTGTGGGGAACCTGTTTCCCTGTCATACCTGTTAACAGCCCACAAACTTGTAACCTATGGGACCCATTTTGAAAATTACACACCTCCAGAGACCCATTTTTTCTCCACAGTCTGTGCTCACATGCACCCCTGGAGAAGAATCTTAGGTCCCTTAACTGAGACTTTTCTCCAAAAATCAAACTTTGACTGCTCTGCCTGCACTCATCGGCTGGGAACAGAGCTTCAACCTATGTGTTAGACACAAGATAAGACAGTCAAGGTCTTTTTCTCTCTCAAAATCAGGCTCAGCTCTGCCCTCAAGGGAGATAGGTGGTAGGGCAGCCGATTAACCAAAGTCCAGTCTGAACTAATGGCATAACCTGGCTGGGACATCTTGTTTATCGACAGCCCCCAAATCTTGAACGGTCTGTATCAGTCCACAGCCAAATTTTATGCTGAAAAACATGCATTATGTCCTTTACTCTGCCCTCAAGGGAGATAGGTGGTAGGGCAGCCGATTAACCAAAGTCCAGTCTGAACTAATGGCATAACCTGGCTGGGACATCTTGTTTATCGACAGCCCCCAAATCTTGAACGGTCTGTATCAGTCCACAGCCAAATTTTATGCTGAAAAACATGCATTATGTCCTTTCCGTCCACCAGCATCACTTATTCTTTATGCTATCTTCCCTTTCTATGGTCTCTAAACATTTATGATCCCACACTCCATCGACCAAGACTTTTGATGGTATAAGCCTATGACAGGTACATTTATGTACAAATTACACACACATACGCTTCTCGATCTGTATATTAAAACTGAGTAAAGCTTAGTTTCCTATAGATGGCAACAGTAAATACATGTTCTCTTCTTCTCGCATCCCCATGGCTCATCTCACACCCCTTTTGGGGTGCTTTTGGAGGCCCCTGGGGAAGCTCTCATTGGGGATGACTTTCTTCCTGGAAGCTTCCTGGCTGAGTTGCTCAGACCGGAGGCCCTGGGGGTGGCCAGCGGGCAGTAAGAACCACTGCGTTATCTCCAGAGCCTTCCACAACCCACCTCAGGCACACACAGGGTGCTGCAAACTGGCCAGGGAGGAAATGGTCTTTGTAACAAAACCACAGCAGTGTCTGGATGACCTTTATCTTACAGAAAATTCTCCTCCAACTCCGCCATAGGTCCAACCTCTCCACAGCTCACTCTCCTCCCCTCGGTCTCCTTCCCCTCTCTTGAAGGGTATGGTAAAGTCAGGACCCCCAGGCAACACTGACTGCCCACCACTCTTCTCTAGCATCTTCTGACCTCAGGGACTGCACGCCATTGCAGAACTCCACAGCCACCCCCATAGGGCACTTCCACAATCCAGAGGCTGGCCAGGGGACCAGGTGTCAGTGTGGTGGGTTCGTCTTCCTCTTTTTTAAAAAATTTATTTTTATTTATTTGGTTGCTCTGGGTCTTAGTTGCAGCATGTGGGATCTAGCTCCCTGAGCAGGGACTGAACCCAGGCCCCTTGCATTGAGAGCGCTGAGTCTTAACCACCAGGGCAGTCCCATGGTAGCTTCTGAGAAGGAGAGCTGGTTCACTCCTGGAAGAAAAGGCAAAAACCAGGCGGCCTGGCCTGCTGTGGCTCTAAGATGGAAGCTTAACTTCCCACCTGGTACAGAGAAATTCCCCTGCCCCCACTTCTCCAGTACTGACCAGCTGTGCTCGTAAGAGCACAGTGCTGCTGGTGAGAATGCAATGATCTGGGTGGGAAGATGCTTCCCATTCCTGTCTGTCTGTAGAACAGGATTCCTGGTTTTTGGATTCCATTTTCAGGGAGGTTCTGGCATCATCCCCAGTGGAGCACCCTGTCTTTGCTCCTCTCTGCCGGCCCCTGCACACGGCACAGAAGGGCTGGGGGTGCCCCACACACGGTCCCCCCCCTCCTATAAATGTGAACACCTTACATGGCTTAAAGCCACACCTTTCAACTTCTCCCTACCCTTCTAGAACTTTCCTTGTGTGGCCCTAAGCCCCATTTTAGAAGGCTCTCTGGGGAATATCAAAGTCACCTCCAAGCTGAGACTGAAGGCCAGCTCCCTGGCAGCTCGGGGCTACAGCCTCCCTTCCTAACAAGCTTCCAGTCACAGGCATGGAGAAGCCCGCCACAGGCTGATGGCCGAACCCTTTGTCTAAATGCATTTGGCAGAGAGGAAAATGAGCGTTTGAATAACACTGTTCAGATTTGCATTCCAAATAGCACCCCTCCTCCTTCCCTGAGTTGTTCAGGTGTTTTCTAGCAACCTTTTCCTGCAGAAGTAAAGAAGGAGAGATAGAAAAGCAAGTGGATAGTCCTCTCATGCTCCCTGTCCTGGTCACTCCAGGAGACCAGGCGTAGGTGTCCGTGGGGCAGCAGGCAGCTGCCTGCCAGTCCTGCTTGTTGCTTCTGATGCCAGCTGGTAAGTAATGGCTGGTTTGCACGCCAGCACCTCAGGATTAACCCCCCAGGAAATTGGTCAACTCCATGACCGAATGACTGGCTGAAAGGCTTCCTGACCAGGCAGGAGCTGTGAGGTCCACTCCCCCACCCCCAACAGCTCTGCTTCCTCTCTTCAAACAGCAGCCCCTGCTAAGAAGATGAAAATTGCACCCAAAGCCTCCCAGGTGAAGTTCAAGCTTCCCTGGAACCCACCCCGCCCCCCACCACACCCCAGCCTTCAGAAGGTTGTCCCAGGCCCACTCCGGGTCAAAGAGCAGTGTCAGAGTTTGGACTCACTTGGCAGTGTAGACCCGCTCAAAGGCCAGCGTCCCAGTCCTCTGGAAGCTCCGCCCATTGTGGGTCTTGCTTTCGTGCTCCACCTTGTGGGCAAAGAACCCTGCCAGAAGGAAAGGTTTGGATTTATAATGGGCACGTGTCCCGAGCCTGGTATCTTAATATTTTTCCTGGAATGTTAAATGTTTCCTTCTTTCAACCTCTAAACAGCCCTAATTGTCCTCCATCACATGTCACTGGACACAAAGGTATTCAGCAGCTACTCTTGACTAATTGCTACATTTGGTGTTGGTGAGGCAATTGTGAGCAAGACACGCCCCCACCAGAAGAAATAGACAACCAAGCAAAGAAAGGCCTACAGAGAGACGCGTGCTGAGACTGAGTGAGAACATGCAGGCATCGAGGGTCAAAGAGGGGTAACAATTCAGTGTTTGGGTCACAGAAGGATTCCTAGAGGGAGTGACGTGTAAGATAAAACCTGAAGGACAAGCAGATGGAGGGGGCCAGGAACAGCTGAGGAGACCACTTCACTCCATCGGAATGGAATATGCAGAGGTCCAGCAGCAATCCCCTCTGGGGTTAGTACATCTAACGGTCTGGGAGATGGGGGGTGGGGAGGGCAGTCACGGGGAGTATGAACCTGGTAGAATTACAAATGAGGCCGGAGAGAGGTAGGCGGTGAATTGCGCTTTCAATGCCATTTCTCCGTTATCACTTGCCACGTGCCAGACACTCAGCTTGTATCAGAGAACAAAACACACACACAGAGCCTTGGCCTCAGGAGCTCATGTTCCAGCGAGGATGCAAGGAAAGAGGACAGACCACACACAGTAAACAATATGTAAGAATTAAAACCCCACGGTGTGCCGAGCTGTGGACAAACGCGAAGGCAGAGCAGGGCAGGGGCCTCCAGGGGAGCTGGTCAGGGTGGCCAGGGGGGGCCTCAGGGAAAAAGCGCTAAGTGAGCCAAGGCTGAGCAGATGGTGGCAGGGACATAGCCCTCAGACCAGCAGCGTGACCGTGACCTTGAGGAGAGCCACATTAAGAACTTCTGAATTTATTGCCATCTTGAGGAAACATGGAGTTACTGACAGGTGTAAGCTGATGAATGGCTTCACCAGAAAGCCACTCTGTCTTAGCGTGGTGAGGGCTTAGAGGGGTGAGACCCAGGACAGGGGGAAAGACAGCCGGGAGCTGGTTAGGGTGATGGCTGGGGGATGCAGAGATGCTGGGGAGACAGTCTGTCTTGTCTACAGGCTGGGTGGTGGGGAGGGGGGAACAGGGTCTCTCCTTCCCTCTCGCTCTCTCCTCCTTTCTTTTTCTCTCTCCCACCCCTCCTATTTTATTCCTTTCCTCCTGTTTCAAGGGTGAAAAAAGGGAGAAGGGTGGCAGCCAGGTATCCCACTCACAGGATTTCTTTTTCAACTTCACATTAGCCTCCTCGAAAAGACCCGAAAAGGATGCCTCATCCATTGTGTCCATGGATAAAAGCCTTCGTGATGTGCTTTTTGGTGAAGGCATGTTCCTCCCCTAGGGCTGTGCCCACACCGGGCAGAGCCGCAGGGCTGGCTTCATGATGGCACTCTGGTGGACGCCGGACACGTGCTCTGTGAAGCACATCCCCACACTGTCGACAAGGGCACTGTGGCTCAGAGAGGTTGAATAACCTTCTCCGTCCCACCACTGGGGAGCACGGGAGAGCTGGGACTCGAGTCCAGCTGGGCACGCGAGAGTGTGTTCATCCTCTTATTATCACACAGAAGCTCACTGCAGGGACTCCATCAGCGACTTGGGGTCTGAGTAGCTAACTGTCTGCTCGGGAAGTCTCTTCTTCCCAGAGAATACAGTGGAAATTCCGATCACTGTCTTTCCAGAACCCAGGGTGATGCCCGTGCCTCTGAACACATAGGCAGGGCCGGTATTAAGAAAGCCCGAGGTCACTTCTGCACCCAGCCGCACGGCGGGGCCCTCCTTCTCTCAGCCTGCTTCTCTTCTTCTCCTTGCCCAAGAACAGCCCCTTCCTCTTTTTTAAGTCTTGGTCCTCCACCTGCGACCTTGACCCTGCTTTGGGCAGCCTCTTCCGGTCTTCCTTCATCGATGTTTGCCCTACTTCGTAAATCTCTGGTCTCTGTTTTTCTCCTAATCTTTACTCTTGAAACATGCTCAAATCTCTCCTAACCTCAAAATAGAACAAAAACAAGCCTGCCTCTGTCCTGAACCCCCACTAGGGTCTACTTCTCTTTCCTTCCGAGCTAAACTTGAAAGAGTTGGGCCATGTTTGTCCACTTTTCCAAATACTGACACTCCATACTCCATATCTTTGATCATGTTACAGAACAGGGAGCATTCACACGCTGCTCTTGGCTGGCTGCTAACATCAGGCCAAACCAGAGGGACGGAGAGAGACCAGAGGGAGAAGGCTGCAAACAGTCACCAAGAAACTACCTCTTGCTGGCCTCTGCCAGCAGCTCAGGGATTATCTCAGGCAACAGCTTCAGCCACCACACGTGGACAGTATTAGAACCCCACCTCTCTGTTGAGGAAACTGCCGGTCAGGGAAGGTGAATAACTTTCTCAGGATCACAGAAAAAGATTCTGAGATTTTCACTTAGTATGAGTCAGCCCTGTGATACACAAGAATAGCTCACACCTCCATCATTTTAACAGAACTGGTGTCTGGATTTCGGGAACAGATTTCTTGCACGAAAAACACCCACCTGCATCTTAGAAGATAGCAAGTTGGTGGTGGGTGGGGTGGGAAGGAGTACTCTGATGACTAGGGACTCTGGAAACCAAGTCGGCTGAGAAATGATATGTTGAACCAGGGATATTACAGGTGACTTTGGAAACACAGAAGCTGCAGGCACAGTCTAAGCTTTTCCAAAACAGACACACCAGTGGATAGAAATTAGAGGGCAGCAGGTTTCAGTTCAATGTAACAGAGAACTTCCCGAGTAGTGAGAGTTTGAATGAATGAATCCAAGACAACACACATCGTGTGAACTTCCACGTTTTGAAGTAGCTTTGAATCCCAGTTTCACCACTACTGACTCTGGAATCTCCAACTAATTCTCTAAGCTCTCTAAGCTCCACTTAGTTATTCTGTGAAATAAGAGTGTAATAGTAGAATATTTCATAGGGTGCAAGGATTAAATGAGATCATGTTATGACCAGCACGAAGCACCATACATGACACAAAGCAAATTCTCAATACACTTGACAATGGGAAGAGTGAGCCCAGGGCGTTGTGAGCGCTCCATCCTGGGAGGGTTCAGTAGGGGCTGTAGAGGATGCGGTCTGGACTTCAGCTGTTACCATTCACAAGGTCTCCATGCACAAGGCCCTGGGTCCCTCCCTTCAGCTCACTCTCTCCCCACCCCCAACCTAATTAGTTTGGCTTCCCGTGGAAATCATTTTCTCCAAAGCCACGTTTCCCAGGTTTGCTTCATGTCAAAGCTGCTGGCACCCTGGCCGAGAAGTGGGAGGCCCTCTGGATGCTACGCAGAGGAAATGCATCTATCTACACGCCCGGGGAAACCAGGCTTTGGTACTTGTGGTCCAGGTTGCTCAAACTTTAAATGTGGTCTGCGTTCCTAAACGTGCATTATGCTGGATCAAGCTGGGAAGGGGCCTCGGGTTCAACGATCTTGATGACTCCTGAGTGTTTGGGAGGCAGAGGAGGAAGTTCACTGGGCTGGTGAGCTCTGCCTCTTCCCTGGGGAATTGGGAGCCAGAGCGCATCCCCGTCATCCCCATAGTGTCACAGACACAGGGACCGAAACTCCTTGTCTTGGGACAAACGCGAAGTACACAGTGCCTGGCAACAGCATGTAAATCGTTCCTAAAGCTAACAAGAAGGGTTTTGAATGTAACTGGGGTGGGGGCAGAGTTTTTGCATATTTTCTGCACTTAATACGGTAGGTAGACCTTTGGCTGCAACCTCGAGGTTAATTAGAATTGCAAAGAGAGGTTCGGGACCTCAGTTGGACCTCTGTGTTTGCCTAAAAGCTCAAGGTTAAAACAGGTAGAGGTATTATCTCCCGAGTCACTTGAATTTCTCTGGTTCCCCTGCACCAGCACATTGAACAGAGTTAAAAGGTGGTCTCAGCATGACCAGCAAGCCTCGCTCTGTGCCTCAGAGACGAGCAGGGCTGATCCTGAGCCTCTGAAGGGAGCCAAAGACTCCTTCGGTGGCTTTAAAACCGCCCCAACCTTTGCAAAATCACTCTGTCCACATGGTGCCCTTGCTGGTCATAGGGCAGGGGGTGGGGAGGAACAGAGGCTGTGACATGGGCGCTGTGCTGTCCACACCGCCACAAACACAGCCCAATCGACAATGTGTCCAGGATGAACAGTCTCCAGGCCAAAGCAGGAGCTGGTCCACTCTCAACTCCCTCCCCGCCAGGAAGCATCATCAGCTCATGGGACTGTGTCAGCAAGGCCATCGCATCCCGTCGTCACCAATCCAATGGCCAGCAGAAAGATTGTGGTTAGAGCTCAGACACGTGGCCGTCTATCCTCTCTCCTCCCCGCGACCTAATCTCATCTGCCAAAAATGGTTAGAAATCTCATCATCTGCCCAAGTCTGCTCAGGGTTCCCTGCACTTCTACAGAAAAGCCCAGGACTCACCGGACACTCCAGGGCCGGGGGCATCTCGGGGGAGGGGGAGAGACTCTGTTCCCATGGGTGGGACCACACAGCATCCCCCCACTCAGCTCTGGACCAGGGGCCAACAGCTCAAGGTGGATGTGAAACTCTGCATGGGCGGCTGAGGGGACCCTGGCTCCCGTCCCCTGTCACCGATCTTGACGGGTATCAGGGGGGTCCGGAGGGGGCACCCAAACAACCAGCACCCATGCAACTGCCTCCACAGGGACTCGAGGCTTCACAGCAGGCTTCCTGCCTGCCCATCTTTTCCTGCTGTTTTTTGCTACATCCCCATGGATGTGGGACCCTTCCTGGACCAAGCGGAGTCCCTGTTGGGAGTACGCAGGTTGAATGAATGATCCTTTGGAGATGTACAGAGACCAAGAGGGCCCCAGCATGGCAACTGCATGAAACAGCAGTGGCTTGGGGCCACGGCAGCCTCCCCCGGAGCCATTCGACCCTCTCATCACAGGCAGAGCTGCAGCTCTGTTGTGTGACGCTTACTATGAAAATGTTCGGGTCAGAAAGCTGCCAAGTGTTGTTCCACAGAGGAAACAGACTTGGAGTATGCAAGATTGGTCTCTCTGGTGCCGGGAGGCCATGGGAGCCTTACTCTGTGCCCAGAAGTCTCATCACCAACCTAGGGCCACACTCAAGCTGGGGGAAAATATCAGGATATCCCAAATCGAGTGAATACCCACATTTCCAAAGTGTAACAGTATATGAACATTCAGAAATTACCGTTAAGTTACAGAGTAAATCTTCCCCTTTTTTCCTCTGTCTTCATAAACTGCAAATCCCAAAGACACCAGCCATGCTGATAAAGAGTCTGAGGCAGCCCTAACTTAGGGATTTAAAGAGAAACTCCACCCTGCCCTTCTCAGTTCTAGGTCCCTTGCCTGGGCTAAGTGACACCAGGGTTACTGGAAATCCCCTGGAGCGGGATAAGCTACCCACTCCAGCGCTCTCAGGCTTCCCTGGTGGCTCAGATGGTAAGGAATCTGCCTGTAATGCAGGAGAACCGGTTTCGATCCCTGGGTCAGGAAGAGCCCCTGGAGGAGGGCATGGCAGCCCACTCCAGTGTTCTTGCCTGGAGAATCCCATGGACGGAGCAGCCTGGTGGGCTACAGTCCACGGGGTCGCGAAGAGTCGGACACGACTGAGCGAAAGCACAGCACAGGGTTAATGGGAATGCAACCCTCAAACAAGGAAATCCTTCTGACCCTCTCTCCCTTTACGTAAGTACATGATGTCTACCAAAGAATGCTTCGGAAATTACACATTGCTGAAGAAAAAGGAAGTATTGCAAAGAACGTATTTCATCAAAAGAAATAAAAAAGCAATACAGAGGTAAAATAATGAAAAAGTGAAGTCCCCTCTCACACTGGCCAAATTTATTTATTTTTTTAGCCTACAGGTAACAGGTAACTCCTACTACGCTGAAGTCAGCCTGCTGCACCGGGTATAACCCAGTGTCTGGGTGAACATATATCTGATTGTCGCTTTCAGGCTTCCTGCCCTCCAACTGGCCACAGTAATTAATAGTTAAAGTGCTGATTGCAAACACTTCAGTGATGGTTTCTGTACAACCAACTTGCTGCTCCAGCTCTACAGACATGATTAATTATTCCCATTAAAGCAAAAGAAAGACGCGGAGAAGGAAAACTCCAGTTCACACAGAAGCACACGCATCCCTGTACAGTCAAATAAAGACACAAATACAGATAAGAAAAAATGTACACACATAGACACACACACACACACACACACACACACACACACACACACACAGTGTGTAAGCCTGACTCTCAAACACCAAGACACCAAGCCGACCCCGAGGGAGGGCCCTCCCTTACCATTCTGGACCACACTGATGAGGGTGACAATGGCCAGCAGGACGATATTACCCACGGCTTCTTGGTCCATGGTTGTTTCGGGTTCCTAGCAGGACCGCTCAGCTCCCTGGCACCCCACGCCCGCACTGTGCAGGAAGGGGAAGTGGGAGCCAGCCTCTGCCTTTCATCATTAGAATTTCCGAAGGTCCCAAGCACAATTACAGGCTTTCTTCTTCCTTTTTTTTTTTTTTTTTAAATTAGCCACCATAGTGCCCCAGGCTCAGCCTCTCCTCCCAGAAGAAGCAGGGCTCAGGAGTAGAGAAGGAAGGGAATAAAAAGTGAAACTTGTTTTTTATTCATGGAGCACTTAAAAGGTCTGTGTCCAGAGTACTGTCTTTCTTTCTTTGAATTCCTAGGAAAATACATAAATACTTGACACATGACAGAATTCAGAGTAGCAGCCGCATAAGCCCTGGATGAATGAATGAACGAATGAAGAAGTGATGTTTCTATGGGAAACAAGCAACAAGAGACTGAAAACTAAACCAAGGGGCCTTCCCTGGTGGCTCAGTGATAAAGAATCTGCCTGCCAATGCAGGAGACACGGGTTCGATCCCTGGTCTGGGAAGATCACACACGCTACAGAGCAACAAAGCCTGTGCGCCACAGTTACTGAGCCTGTGGTCTAGGGATCACTAGCCACAACGACTGAAGCCCACACTCCATAGATCTGTGTTCCACAAGCGAATCCACTGCAACGAGATGTCTGCACACCACAGCTAGAGAGTAGCCCCTGCTCGCTGCAACTAGAGGAAAGCCTGAGCAGCAACGAAGACCCAGCACAGCTAAGAATAAAGTAAGTAAATAAATAAAATTATTAAAAAGAAAATAAGGAGCAGAAAGAGGGTCACAGGTGACTCCCAAGGAAAACCTCCACGCAGGAAGGATTGCTCAACACCTCAACTGGCTTCTCTGAGGTCATTACTGAGATGCTCCCCTGGAATCTTCTTCACATAATGGTGAGTAGAGAAAAGGTAAAAGAGGGATCCTGCTGAGTGAAGTAGGCAAGGCCTGTTATTTTACAGGAGGTTTCTCCCTGTAAACAGCAACCACTCAGAAGTTACACAGAACATGCAAGATTCTGTGATCTTCATCCCAGACTCAACATCTATTTGGCAGTGACAAACCACCTAACCTGCCTCTTGAGAAATCTGTATGCAGATCAGGAAGCAACAGTTAGAACTGCACATGGAACAACAGACTGGTTCCAAATAGGAAAAGGAGTATGTCAAGGCTGTAGATTGTCTCCCTGCTTATTTAACTTCTATGCAGAGTACATCATGAGAAACGCTGGACTGGAAGAAACACAAGCTGGAATCAAGATTGCCAGGAGAAATATCAATAACCTCAGATATGCTGATGACACCACCCTTATGGCAGAAAGTGAGGAGGAGCTAAAAAGCCTCTTGATGAAAGTGAAAGTAGAGAGCGAAAAAGTTGGCTTAAAGCTCAACATTCAGAAAACAAAGATCATGGCATCTGGTCCCATCACTTAACGGGAAATAGATGGGGAAACAGTGGAAACAGTGTCAGACTTTATTTTGGGGGGCTCCAAAGTCACTGCAGATGGTGACTGCAGCCATGAAATTAGAAGACGCTTACTCCTTGGAAGAAAAGTTATGACCAACCTGGATAGTATATTCAAAAGCAGAGACATTACTTTGCCGACTAAGGTCCGCCTAGTCAAGGCTATGGTTTTTCCTGTGGTCATGTATGGATGTGAAAGTTGGACTGTGAAGAAAGCTGAG
>SJYX01022544.1:79602-111336 GCA_006410675.1 Oreotragus oreotragus | reverse complement strand
AGCAGAGACATTACTTTGCCGACTAAGGTCCGCCTAGTCAAGGCTATGGTTTTTCCTGTGGTCATGTATGGATGTGAGAGTTGGACTGTGAAGAAAGCTGAACGCTGAAGAATTGATGCTTTTGAACTGTGGTGCTGGAGAAGACTATTGAGAGTCCCTTGGACTGCAAGGACATCCAGCCAGTCCATTCTGAAGGAGATCAACCCTGGGATTTCTTTGGAAGGAATGATGCTAAAGCTGAAACTCCAGTACTTTGGCCACCTCATGTGAAGCGTTGACTCATTGGAAAAGACTCTGATGCTGGGAGGGATTGGGGGCAGGAGGAGAAGGGGACGACCGAGGATGAGATGGCTGGATGGCATCACGGACTCGATGGATGTGAGTCTGAGTGAACTCCGGGAGATGGTGATGGACAGGGAGGCCTGGCGTGCTGCGATTCACGGGGTCGCAAAGAGTCGGACATGACTGAGCAACTGAACTGAACTGAACTGAACTGAACTGATTTTTCTTAATTCTTTAAAATACGAAGAATGATTTAAAACTAACATTTATAATATTGTCTTGAGGGTCTTTAAGACTTAAGGACACCAATCCTATAGATCAGGGCCCTATCTTATGACCTCATTTAATCTTAAGTATTTCCCTAATGGTCCCATCTAAATACTGCAAAACTGGGGTTAGTGCTTCAACATGTGAATTTTTGGGCATAAGCTTCAGTCCACGTATCATACATGATTACATCACATGAAATGCTCAGGAGTGACAAATCTACAGAGAGCCAGTAGATCAGCAGGGAGGCAGGGGGCTAAGGGAGGGACAGCTCAAGGGCACAGGGCTTCTTTCTGAGATGAGAATGGGATGACTGAATATACCTGTGAATATACTGAAAACTGAAATGAACATTTTAAATGGATGAATTGTATGGCATGTGAATTACAACTCAATAAGACTGCTTTAAAAAAAAAATTCAACACAATACCAACTGTAATCTGGCAATTTTTAGGATAGAAATTGACAAACTGACAATAAAACTTATTATAGAGAAATGCAAAGGAATAAGAACAGTCAAAAAATCCTGCGGTAGGAAAACAAATTTGGAAGACTTATACTATCTGACTTCAATAATTTTCATAATGCTACAGTAAGAAATTATAAAAAATGAAAACAGCAACCAATAATCCCACATGAATATAGATGCAACCATACTTCACAAAATATAAACAAAGTAGTAATACATTCTCCCTTTACACTGGTCACATTTCAATGAAACAATTTTAGTAATAAAACCACATTTACATTGTCAGTTTTAACAAAGGCACCAAACTGCCCCTGGCGGTGGGCGGGGGGACACAAATGATGCTGGAATAACTGCAGAGCCACCTGGTGGAAAGAGCAACCTCCAGCCCCATCTCACCCCACACACAAAGACCTACATGGAAAAGCCCAACCACAAAGCTTCCAGAGGAAAACACAGTATCTTTGTGATCCAGACAAAGGTTTCTCATAGGTCACAGAAGATAACTGTAAAGGAAAATAAACAAATTAGGTTTCCTCAAAATAGACTACCTGCTCACTCAAAAACACCATTAAGAAAAGGAATAGCAAGCCTCAGAGACTGGGAGGAAATATCAGCAAGACATGTCTGAGAAAACGCTGGCACCCTGAGAGAACTCCTACAACTCAGTAACAAAAAGCATATTAATGCCCCCAAAAACCCCAAGACTCAGATACTTTACAAAAGACGACATACAAAGCGTAAACTAGCATATGAAAATGACTCAACTTCATTAATCATTGGGGAAATGCAAATAAAAACCATGAGATACCATGACACACACTTCCAGAATGGCTGAAATCAAAGAGAATGATGTTCCAAGCAGGCATCGGAAATATTGTGGGGCAACTAGAATTCACAAACATTGCTCACGTGAATTCAAAACGATACAGCCACTTTGGAAAAACAGTTGGTCAGTTTCTTACACAGTCAAACATACCATTAATACACAATGCAGCAATTCCACTGCTCTGTCGGCCCAAGAGATAAAAAATCATTCTGCTCCCCAAAAGTTTCCACTTAGATATAGTTTTTCCCCCTGCTATAGCCAAAAAAAATGGGAAACAGCCCAGGTATCTATCATTAGAAGAATAAATCAAGAAGCTGTGGTATTCATACAATGGAATATGACTCAGCAACAGGGAGAGAAAACTACTGCCGCTTAGATAACACGGATAAATCTCAAAAACGCCTGAATGAAAGCAGCCTTACATGAAGGGAACATACTCTCTACTGCCCTTTGGATGAACTCCTGGGAACTGCCAAACTAATCTACGGTGGCTGCCGTGGGGGAGGCCAGGATGCCCTGGGAAGCATCAAGGAACCTTCCACAGGGATGAAGACACCCTCTATCTGGATAGGTTTTTGGGTTACTTAGGCAAATGTGCTAGACAAAGCTTCTCTACTGGAAACTATAAACAAATTTCAAATTCTAATGATGTACATGCTCAGGCACTTAGTGAGAAGTGTATTGATGTCTATAGCTTACTCTGAAACGCACAAAATAAAATGGAGGGATGGATATACGGATTCAGGGTAGACAGATACGTGATTGAGCAAGTCCAGTAAAAAGGGTCTTCACTGTTAAATTCTTTTGACTTCTTCGTATGTTTGAAATTTCTTTATGATAAAAGGTTGAAAACTCCAAGACAGAAAATAACATGTAAAAACCTTTAAAGCAAAACATAAAGAAACCGAAACTTCTGACGTCTGTTGTTGTTGTTGAGTTGCTAAGTTGTAGCCAACTCTTTTGTGACCCTAAGGACTGTAGCCCACCAGGCTCCTCTGTCCACGGGGTTACTCAGGCAAGAATACTGGAATGGGTTGTCATTTCTTCCTCCAAGGGGTCTTCCCGGCACAGGGATCAAATCCACGTCTCCTGCATTGGCAGGCGGATTCTTTANTTGTTGAGTTGCTAAGTTGTAGCCAACTCTTTTGTGACCCTAAGGACTGTAGCCCACCAGGCTCCTCTGTCCACGGGGTTACTCAGGCAAGAATACTGGAATGGGTTGTCATTTCTTCCTCCAAGGGGTCTTCCCGGCACAGGGATCAAATCCACGTCTCCTGCATTGGCAGGCGGATTCTTTACCACAGAGCAACCAGGGAAGCCCAATCAGCTGAAGACAACCAGAAATGCTTTACTTCCTAAAGCCAGAAGCAGAGCTACAAAGCCAGTCATGTATCTGCTGCTGAGCAAATGCCCATGCACCACTTTGGTCCTTTTATTATTTCTACTTATTAAGACTTATTGTAACGGTGCTCCTAACTATGTTGTGATAGACTGATGGCCTAAGACAGGCTGCTAGGCTCCAACTATTTCAGTATTTGAGCTGCTAAATCATGTTCATTTTCCCTAACTGTGCCTCTTCTATGTGTGTGTGTGCTCAGTCATGTCCAGCTCTTTGCGACCCCATGGACTGCAGCCCGGGTCCGAGGAGACAGGTACCTTAAAAGGTCCGTTCTAATGACCTCACCCAACGGTACAGGAGGAGGCCCCCTCGAAGGGATGGGTCCCTAGTTTGATGAGTCTCCCGAGTCTCCTATACTGGCAGGCAGATGCTTTACCATTGAGCCACAAGGGAAGCCCTCCTCCTAAGGACGAGCTACTCTTGGTAACTGAAAGCTGGGTTTCACTCAACACTGTGCTTAGTTACTCAGTCGTGTCTGACTCTTTACAACCCCATGGACTGTAGCCCGCCAGGCTGCTCTGTCCATGGGGATCCTTCAGGCAAGAATACGGGAGTGGATTGCCATGCCCTCCTCCAGGGGATCTTCCCAACCCAGGGATCAACCCAGGCCTCCCGTGCTGCAGGCTTCTTTACCGGCTGAGCCGCCAGGGAATTCTGGCAGGAACTGCAACAGCTACTGTTCTGGCTCTGAACTGACTGCTCTCTGCGCCTGCCCGGCAGTGCTGATCCAGGAGCTCTGTCCTGCTCTCACATTCGGCCCACAGGCTGCTGGTCTCTCTTAATTCTACATGCACAGAAACTTCATGGTTTTGTACCTAGGATCCATCTTTCCTTCCTTATTATCTTCAGCACTAGTGACTTAACATCTTCACTTCTGGGAAGTTATTTTATACTCTCTATGAATACTATTATAAATTCAAAAACTCTTCTCTCCGTGTTTTTCTTTAGAATTTCTAACAGTCAGATAGTGGGCCTCCTGGCTTGCTCCTGTTCGCAAAGCTGCTTGCCCTCGTATCTTTCCTTTTTAATGTCCGTCAGGGTCTTCTATTATTATTCTTTTTAAAACCCGAGCTGCCATTGCAAATGTGAGTTCTCTTCTCAGTGTCTGTTCCTAACTTACTGCCACGAGGAGATTCTCATCTCAGACTTTGCGACTAACATTCAAAAATGTTACTTCTAAGAACATTTTCTTCTTTTCCCTGTATTGTCAGTTTCTTCCTGTTCTCTTTCATTCTATGCGTATTCTGTTCTTTCATACAACAACTATTAATCCTTAGTACTCATAATGATAAAGCACTAAAAAACCAACTGACAACACCACTGGCCTGAGGGAGGCTGGTGGGCCATAGTTCTGCACGGCTCACCTTTTGTGTCGACAAATGCACTTATTTTTCAGGCTGCTCGATTTTTCCAGAGAGCTGTTCTGTCCCTAGCATCACCAGCAGCGTTCTGGTACGGCGTGATGGACTGGTCACTCTAAAGGCTAACTTTCTATCACAGCCACAGCTTAGCTCCTATGTATCCCAACTTCTGCCAGGCCTCCTGTGTGCAAATTAATGCGATGTTCCCACTCAGTGAGTCCTGAACAGAAGCAGCGCGTCTTCTGCCTGGGGTACAGGCTCTCAGCTGTCGGGAGCTCCCCACTCGAGGAGAGGGAATGTTCCCACTCAGTGTGTCCTGAACAGAAGCAGCGCGTCTTCTGCCTGGGGTACAGGCTCTCAGCTGTCGGGAGCTCCCCACTCGAGGAGAGGGGCGCGACGGGCTCTTAGGTGTGCAGACTCTGCGTCTATCCCTCGCCTCCCAGCACCACCTCTCACCCCTCCACCTTCTGCCAGGCCGCAGCCTTCAGGCTCTGAGCTTCTCCGGCCTACAGGGCCGGCGGGGCTGTCGCCGGCACCTTCCTCGGGGATGCTCCCTCTAAACTGAGGCTTCCTACACCCCGGGGATCAGGGTGGCAACTCAGTCTGCTTTGTGTTAAAGAAAAAGAACAAATGGTTAAATTTCGCATCTAAGCTCTCTTCCATTCTTTGTCTTCACTGATTTAAAATGATTTTATTATGATCATTTTAGTGATGCCACCAATGGGAAAGTCAAAACAAATTTTATCTTCATCCAGAAGCCCAGAAACCTGCTCCTTTTGTTTCCTGTTTCCATCACCACTACCCTAGTTCAGAACTTACACAACATCGCGCTTGGATTGCCAAGACCAAGCTGATCTTCCTGTGCCTTTGATCTCTTTCCGGTTTTAACTCCATTTGGCTTCCAGATTCATCCTTCTCAGGTCACGGATTCTTAAGTCATATGTCCATCCCTGTGGACCTACACCGCTTTCAAAAAATAACAGTAACAAACGCATTACCTGGTCTGCAAGGTTCACCATAATCTGGAGTCATCCTGTGTCAAAGCCGGTGAAACTAAGTCCGGCGGCCAGCCCGACAGCATCTACTCCTGGCCAGCCTCGTGTCCTCTCGCGGTGCCACTTCCCACTTTCACATCCATCCTTCCCCCTCAAGCAAAACTCTGCAAGGCTTTCTCGCTTTTCTCATTTTCCCCTCCTTATTTATACTCCTCTTCTGAGGTTCACTTAGCTTCCACTAGTTCTTGAAGTTTTCCAACTTCAATAGTGTCAACATCTTTCTCCCTTCTCTGAGCATCTCCTCTGCAATAATAGCTGTCTGTACTGTCCATCATCAAAGACTTTCAAATTAAGGAAATGAGACCATTAAATACTGCATCACATACACACACACCCTTCCACTGCTTTAAAGCATTGGAGATAGCTTATAATAGCTGAAAGAAAGTGAAAGTTGTGCAGTTGAATTCTCCAGGCCAGAATACTGGAGTGGGTAGCCTTTCCCTTCTCCAAGGGATCTTCCCAAGCCAGGGGTAGAACCCAGGTCTCCTGCATTGCAGGCAGATTCCCATCTGAGCCAACTGGGAAGGCCTATAATACTTNTGAATTCTCCAGGCCAGAATACTGGAGTGGGTAGCCTTTCCCTTCTCCAAGGGATCTTCCCAAGCCAGGGGTAGAACCCAGGTCTCCTGCATTGCAGGCAGATTCCCATCTGAGCCAACTGGGAAGGCCTATAATACTTGAAACACCACAGAAAAAGGAAAAATACAAGCCAGAATAGTATCTATAGAACATAAAAATAAAATAGAACACAAAATTAACAATAACTAAGTTAGAACCCTAAAATTAAACAGATGACCTAACTATGAACAATCTGAAATAAACATATTTTGCATCCAGGCTGCTATGTGCCAAAGTTAATTTTGGTTTCAGAGTATTTATCTTCAGCATGTCTAACAGCATTTATGTAACAGAACCAATGGTTAAGGCAACCCCTCAGCTAGCTAACGGGCAAATGCTATCAAAGGAATCAAGGAGAATGTGTTTTTCTATGGTCTTCAACAAAGACGTTTGTTTCTAGAGTAGACAGGAACAATTCTGGGTGGTGAGACACCTGCATAAAACAATATTGCATCACGAGTGGCCCTCACACTTCGGGGAGGATTCAGAGCAAGTTCCCTGCAGGACTGATGACCAGGGAACCATCCCAGGCACATGGTTGCTAAAACTTGGGAAAGGGTGTTAAAGTATATTCCTAAGCCGCACACAAACTCTCTTTTTCTGTATATGTGTGTGCAGATAACGCGCAGACAGACAGACATGACCGAGACAGCACTGGAGAGACTCGATGGGGGGAAGGGGTGGGGGTGGGGTGTGGCTGGGAAGATGTGTGCTTTTCACTGTGTGCCCTGTTAGTCTAGGTTTACAACAGAATTATGTGTCTAAGGTAAAAAATTACATAGCAGAAAGCCCCACAGGGATCTACTCTCAAGCCCAGGCAGTTTTTCCTATAAGTAAGATTTAGGCCACGAAATGCGTAGTGGTGCCTGACTGTGCAAAGCTTCAGCCCAAAGCCCGGCTGGTCCTCATCTGAGAAGCTGGCCTGGGGACTCTGAGAAGGACATGGGCGCGAGCAAACAGAAGCCTCCTTCGGGAGTCAGTGGGCTGGCTGTTGTACACTAGGGCAGCGAAGCCTGACAAGCCCACGCTACTGACTTTTAAAACGCTGACCTTGTTTTCAAAAGGTTCCCTGAAGGGCTCCTCTGGCACCACAGCCAGACTGGGACAGTGAGTGGGGCCCGAGGCAGACACCTGGGGTCTCTGCCCGCACTTGGCCATCAAGGGCAGAGCCTGGACCTGCCTCTGAAACAGGCCTACGACTCTTCTGCATCCCACAACTGCTCCATCGTTTGCCAAAACACACTCTTTGCGTGACTGGTAGGGACAAGTCACCGTGAAAGGGGTCAGGTGACAGGCGAAGCTCCAGGCAGACATCGCCTGGGTGCCCGCCCCGCCTCGGGCATCCAGGCACTCTGTGTGACCACACGCCATCCCTGGCTGTGATGCCCAGGGCACCTGTTAACACTTTATGACTGGGCACCGGCCGCCACTGTCTGTTACCACAGAGGACCAGCCTTACAACATAAAGTCGACACATCTGGGGAATCAATCTGTGCTTTTCAGTTACTACCAAACTCAAGCCATCTTCCTTATAAAGAGAAGCACTTTCTGCGACCCCTTCTTATCCAGGTGAACTTACAGTGGAAATCTGAGCAGCTGCCTGTGTCAACATCATTTGCAAGGGCTCTGCACTACAAGCTGTGTCCAAACGTCCCAGCTGCACCCACCGGCAGGCCCACCTCCCGCCCTACACTGTCTGCAAAGTTACTAAAGAGTCAAGCTCTTTCTGGGCTGTGGCAGGTATGGCTCTGAAAGGGAATATCCCAAGTGGAGCAAATAAATCCATATTTATTTCAAAGGCAAAAACTGCACGCAACAGCTTGTGATTAACCACAAAATTTGTTTTAACAAAGCTCAAAGTGCTCTGAGTATACACACCATGAATCAAATTTAGAAGAAGAAAGCTCAATCTACCATGTTTAACTAATAAAACCCCCAAAACTGCCTCCAGAGACAACTACGTGATATGATTCCTGAGTTGGCCAAAAGGTTCACTCGGGTTTTTCTCTAACATCTTTATGGCCAACCCAATATAATTTCTATGGGTTTCCTCTGGAAGACAGATTTGGTTTCTCAATCCCCAAAGCTATTTTAACAGTACCGTGTCCGTAACGAAAGACAGAAGGAATTTTGCAAGCCAGTGAAATAACTAGGACTTCTAGTTGCACAAGGGAAATAAGCAAAAACTAATCAACTGTATAAGTTAAACTCTGCATATAAGTTAAATAAGCAGGGTGACAATATACAGCCTTGACAGACTCCTTTTCCTATTTGGAACCAGTCTGTTGTTCCATGTCCAGTTCTGACTGTTGCTTCCTGGCCTGCATACAGATTTCTCAAGAGGCAGGTCAGGTGGTCTGGTATTCCCATCTCTCTCAGAATTTNCAGGGTGACAATATACAGCCTTGACATACTCCTTTTCCTATTTGGAACCAGTCTGTTGTTCCATGTCCAGTTCTGACTGTTGCTTCCTGACCTGCATACAGATTTCTCAAGAGGCAGGTCAGGTGGTCTGGTATTCCCATCTCTCTCAGAATTTTCCACAGTTTATTGTGATCCATACAGTCAAAGGCTTTGGCATAGTCAATAAAGCAGAAATAGATGTTTTTCTGGAACTCTCTTGCTTTTTCCATGATCCAGTGGATGTTGGCAATTTGATCTCTGGTTCCTCTGCCTTTTCTAAAACCAGCTTGAACATCAGGAAGTTCACGGTTCACGTATTGCTGAAGCCTGGCTTGGAGAATTTTGAGCATTACTTTACTAGCACGTGAGATGAGTGCAATTGTGCTGTAGTTTGAGCATTCTTTGGCATTGCCTTTCTTTGGGATTGGAATAAAATGCCTACATAGCTCCTATTTTAAATTCATTGCCTTTTCCCAAATTTATACACCTGTGTAACTCTCACTAAGGTTTCCATGGTGGCTCAGTGGTAAAGAACCTGTCTGCCAATGCAGGAGACATAGGAGATGTGGGTTTGATCCCTAGAAACATCCCCTGGAGAAAGGAATGGCAACCAGCTCCGGTATTCTTGCCTGGGAAATCCCATGGACAGAGGAGCCTGGCAGGCTGCATTCCGTGGGGTTGCAAAGAACTGGACATGACTTAGTGACTAAACAATGATATTCCTTCCTCTGAGTCTAGATTATATTCATTTTTTCTAGGGTTTCATGTAAAATGAATCATATAGTATGCATTCTTTTTAGCTTAGTTTCTTTCACCCAGCTGAAAGTTGAGATTCGTTTCTGTTGTTATGTACATCCACAGGTCATTCTTTTTAGACTGCTCAGTAATATTCTACTGTATGGATATAATGGAATTTGTTTGTTCATTCACCTTTGATTGCTGTTGGTTTGTTCCCAGTTATTGGTTACAGAGCTTATTTGTCTACAAGTTATGATATGGAAATATGTTTATGTTTTTCTGGGGTAAATACCTAGAAGGGGAAGTTATCGATCATATTTTAAGTATGCATTTAAGCTCATAAGCATCAACCAATATATTTTACAAAGTAGTTGCACAATTTTACATTCTCATCTGTGATTCTCATTGTACTACATCAACTCAAACACTTGGTTTTCTCTGCCTTTTTATTTAGCTATTGTGGCAGCAGTTCCTCTTAACTCTTGTTAACAAAGGCAATGATTTCAAAACATAGTTATGTATTCATCATATATCCATAATCACTGTGGTAGTTTTCCAATTAAATTGTGGGTCACAACTCATAATAAGTTGAGACTAACATTTAAAAAAAAGAGAAAAACAGGAAAAAAGTATGTAAGTGCACCACATGTAATAAGACATGCATTCATAATGAGAAAAATATCATCTGTAAGAGGGTAAAAATTAGGTATCGAGGAGGAGGAATCTTGGATCTGACAATGATTTCTGGCTCTCCAAAACCAACAAAGTCTCATTCCTTATTATTTAGTTTCTAAGGGGCTTCCCTGGTGGCTCAGAGGTTAAAGCGTCTGCCTCCAATGCGGGAGACCCGGGTTCGATCCCTGGGTCAGGAAGATCCCCTGGAGAAGGAAATGGCAATCCACTCCAGTATTCTTGCCTGGAGAATCTCATGGATGGAGAAGCCTAGTAGGTTACAGTCCACGGGGTCGCAAAGAGTCGGACACGACTGAGCGACTTCATCATCATCATCATCATCATTAGGTTTTATTGGCTACCACACAAGCCTTGGCATGGGAAACATATCTAAAGTGTATACAAAGTAAGGCTACAATAGTACAGTGAGTAAATGGCTGTAACTGAAAGAATTCCTCTTGACCAACTGCCTTATCTCAAAGTCATACACTGAGCAGTGCCTGTGGGCTGCCCTGTGTGTGAAACCTGAGCTTTGAGAATTAAAGAGTTTACATTTATTAGTTAATTCTACAAAAGTTAAACAAAACATTACATGTCAGATGCCAAGAAGAAAAATTGTTGACACCCTCTACAAGAGTATCTAGTAGCTATACAAGTTAATTATTGTTTTCTCATAGAAAGCAGAAGTTCAAAAAAGTTATTTCTCAAATAATTTTTTAAAACTTACTTTTAAAAATATTTTACTTTTGCTGGAAAATGATTATTTTAAATGTTTGAAAATTTTTATTTGTATCATACATCTATATCAGTTGCTACTTTCCATATGTCATTTGATCTATTACCATTTATAAGTAAATACATTACTTTATATATTTCCTAGCACGTAGTTATAAAGTTATATTCAGTATTAACAGATTTTACATTGCTATTTAACTTTTCACTATAAAATTTTTATTTTGTCCTTTTTAATCCTATACTGAATAAAAAACAAAGCTTTATATTTCCTCTTTAATGTATAAAGCCCAGACATATTTAAGATATATAAAGAGATATAAGTATGTCTGTGGGATTAAAATTTCATGGGGTAGGATTTGTGTATTTTACTCATGTTTTCATCATTACTTCCACACTGCATGCTGTTCAATGTCTAGAAAAGGATCCTTAAGGGATGATAATGAAAAAAAAAAGGTTGAATAATAAAGGAAATAATAATTTAAATACAAAATAATTTAAAACAAAACTTTGATTTTTATAGTTTTATATGGCTGCATAACTACATGTAGAGTAATATAGACATCTACTTTAAATTTTATATATTATGAATATCACAAACGTATATATACATAGCTCAGTTCAGTTCAGTCTCTCAGTCGTGTCTGACTCTTTCAACCCTATGGACTGTAGCACGCCACGCCTCCCTGTCTATCACCAACTCCTGGAGCAGCGAACTCATGTCCATCTAGTTGGTAATGCCATATACATTGTTAGATATTGCTATACACACAGTTTCGTGTGTACTGGCTTGGAATATAAAATACAATTCTTAATTTTATGCAGTAAAACACACTGAAAAACACAGTCAAGGAAATGAATTCAACATGAATCTTCATGATGATAATAAATCTGCCCTTTAGTGACTATCTCTCAGCTGCTGGACACCATTCTCAGCACAGTATAAGTATGCCACACTTCCTTCAACCCTTTTTATATCTTTACATTTTATATATAAGCAAACTGAAATTCAGAGACATGAAATGCCCAGTCTTAAAATGCTAATTAGTGGCAGATGTCATTCAGCTCTGGTTTACCCCAAGACCCAAGATCTTTTTGCTCTTTTTGTCTCTTCTTGACCTTGAACAGCATGCAGTGTGGAAGTAATGATGAAAACATGAGTAAAATACACAAATGCTATGAGATCTATACAGATGAGTAAGTTATTTAGTAAGCATTTGTTGATGATTGTAGTATATGTGTTTACAGTCCCCAAGTTTGGAGTGTGATTATCTGCTTCATTGGTAAAATAAGGCTAATCCTACCACCAGCTTCATAGATGTTTTTGTGTGTATTAAGCAAGACAATGTCTGCTAGATTCTGAAGTAGGAATGGCTCAATGATTCTTAAGTGTTATGAGCTGGACATTATAGAACAAATAAACCTGCCTAAAATAATCTCACAATCCAGTTTCACATGCAACTTTTACAGAGCCCTAAAAATCTGTGCAAGGACAGAGTAAATATAGTCATTGCTGTGGGTATTCAAGAAGCAAAAGGTGCCTGTGATGCTTGGACAAGACAAGGGCAGGAGCAAGACCTCCACCTGAACTCTGAGAAACAGATAGGACTTTGGAAAGGCAGAAAAGAAAGGAAATTTATTTTAAGCCAGGCCAGAATAGAAACAAGATACAGAGCAGGAAATAAGCTTGGTCTTTAGGGAATCAGACTTTGTGAAACACAGACTTGGAGAAAAATGGGAAGCAAAACAAGAAAGGAAGGCTGATGCCAGATGACAGAGGTGGAAAATCGGTGTCCAGTTCTTTGGAAAGTTGAAAGTCACCGAAGGATTCTGGTCAGGTGAATGAAATGATGCCTTTTAAAGCTTACTTGTCACATTACTCAGGAACTGGAGACATATTCGGTACAAGAAAGACAGTACTGAAACCACTGCATTAAACCAGAAATCCATGCAGAATGAAGTAGATGGGATGGCAATGATGGAAATGAAATGGTCAGTTTAGGCTGGAGTGGCTGTCTCCCCTCTCCCCCAAAATAATCAATAGCATTTGGGTATGATACAAGGAAAAGAAGTAATTAGTGACAACTGTGTGATTCCAAGGCCTCAAAGAATGTGAAAGATCATTACTATGAACAATGTAGAGATAAACAGACTTAATAAATCTTTGATTCTGTACCTATTACATCTAATATGATTATAAATAAACACAGTTATACAAAAGGGTGGCACTAGTGGTAAAGAACCCGTCTGCCAGTGCAGGGGATGTACAAGATGTGGGTGCAGTCCTTGGGTGGGGAAGATCCCCTGAAGAGGAAATGACAACCCACTCTATTACTCTTGTCTGGAGAATCCCATGGACAGAGGGGCCTGGTGGGCTACAGTCCATGGGGTTGCAGAGTCAGACAGGACTGAAATGCATGCATGCATATAAAAGGGACTTCAATAAAATATTAATTATAAATCAGCAAAATGCTCAGATCTTGCATTGTAATTCTGGAAACCATTAGTACAGAGATTATGACTGAAGTGCTTAGATTGGATGACTTGCCAAGGGATACAAGTGACTAGAACCCAGTACTGTGTGAATGAAATCTCTCTACTACTTGAGGGAGCCATTGTCTGCACTTGCATCAATGTGAATTTATTCACAGATGCCTGTAAGATCTTTTCCTTTCTGTCAGTTAAAGTAGGCTACCCAAGAGTTTTACCTAAAGTGTCTCTGGAAAGGTAAGGACTGCCACCTCTCACACTAAGTAAAGCAGCACAGAGATGCAGCAGGCGAAACTGCCATCAGCACACCACGCTTAAGGTCAAGTCCCCCAAAAGGGAAGCTTCCTAAAAAAGTTTTCGGTGATGCATATGTTTATTCATCAGTTTATTTATACTTTTGTTATAAATGTTGGAGTTACACAAGGTTTCTTTACATGCCCATGCTATATGCCCTGGCTGTCCTAAAGAACAAAGTGCTGTGTTCTCATTTGGGGATAGAAAGTTCCTAGGCCTCAGGTGGCAATGCGTAACGATTCATCATAAACTGTTCACAGAGTCAATCTGTTATGCTCTATCCAGGCTCTTTATGAGATCTAATAAAACATGTGGTGCTGTATATGCTAAACCATAAAACCAGTTTAAAACATAGGACAGGAAATAATGTTGAATAACAAATGTTTCTTTGAGAGTGAATATGAAATAATATTAAGAAATTTTTTTAAGTATTAATATTTCAATATTCAATCCTGGCTGAAATAAAAAATATGATATGTTGAGAAAAACTAATTGAGATGGAAGAAAGGCAACTGAATGCTATAAAAGATATAATATATTCATGTTTACTTTTTGTTTTGGGCCAAAAAATCTTAAGACTCAAATGTTTTTACTTTTAACACCCATCTATGAATTTGCACACCTGATTGTGTGAGTGTTAAATGTTGGTGGCATGTGTGTCTTTCCACAGAAATACTTACTTTATATGGGTAAGCTATTTTGTCTATAACATAGATTTTCCTATTTCAGTTTAATTTTATGTTCACAGTGCTTTTTCAAATTTGTCTTCTGTTTTATTTGATAGAGAAATATAGCACATTTCACAAAAATTCTTTTAATCAACTGTGTTTACTTGGAAATAATTTTATGTTAGTAGAGGATGCAGAAAAAAGCAGATCAAAGTCATACTCACTGTGGTAGTGCTGCTGGCAGGGAGCGTCTAATAATTGAATGGACTTGTCTGTAAACATCCAGCTTAGACATGCATCGGCAGGAGGTGTGATTGGCAAAACTGACTGTTACTGGTTTGGGGCCTTGAGAGAGAGGCACTGTAATTTCAAACAACTACAAAGAAGGGACAAAAAGAAGAAAAATTATATAGATACTGTAAAGCATTTCTGTGGTAAATGTTGGAGCCCAAAAAGAGCAAGTTTAACTCTTCATGATTAGGGAGTGCCACATGATGTATGCAGGATGCTAAAGTTTTTTGTGATTACAAGAAAAACTATTTTGTGTCGAATCAATATCCTTTATCAGAACAGTAAACAGTCCATGTGCTTATCTCATGCCCCTATTATTAAGCATATTAGAATTTTGATAACCAACTAATGATTACAGAGATGTGACAGACCAATGTCACATGTTTCTTCAAGGAAGAAAGGGTTGTTTCAGTCTTTGATTACTCCAGGAAGTTAAAAAATGGCACAGATATAAATATCTTTGTGATGTAAGAGCAAAGCTATTGGCCACAAAACCTGGAAATGTTTGGTTACATCTTATTTTCTATAACCTGAGTACACACACATAAAATACCTAGATGTAAAATTGATTTTCATTCCAAATGAAATTTCAACTTCAAAGTAGCTTTACATTTTCTGATATATCTTATGAGTTTATTATGTTTAAAAGAAAGATACATTCATTAATAGATGAAGCGTCATTTCTGCTGTTTTTACAAAAGCATTATGAAAATATAAGTGTAGAATAGGGTAGGACATCATACATGAGGGTGGATTAGAGTCTCAAATTTTGTTTAAAATCTTATATTGAATGCCTTATTAATGGAGAAGTTCAGTTTATCTCTTCCTTCCACGAAAACAATGTTTTAAGTTGAATATAAAGTAAATTAGTAAGTAAAAACTAAGGATTTAAATCCCAAAGTTTCTTAAAATCTAAATTATGATCAGTAATAATGGTAAAAGCAAAATCCTGGCCATTACCTGCTTGAAACTATCAGTTCATAAGAATTTAACTACAGTCATACCATGTGTTACTTGGTATCTTTATGGATGTTTGACTAGTGCTAAAAAAGACAACACACTCTAGAGCTTTGTGAGTCCATCTTCTGCTGTAATTTCATGGCAACCATGGAAGATCATGGCAAATATTTATGGAACAGAAATAGTTGTCCATTTTGTTTATCCCTAGAGGGAGATTTATTGAAACGAAGTTTGAAAAATGAAATACGGAAATACCTAAATAATAAATGTACATTTTCTTCACTTGAAATGCACTTATTAAGTAGTCATGTAAAACTTCAGCTACTTTCTTAGCATCAGCTCCTTGGGAGGAGTTTGGGCACAGGCTCACACACAGAGAGGGCACTTTATCAGCAACCACACTTATAAGTTGTGTGATCTTGGAAAAGTCATTTAAGCTTCTCGAAGCTGAATATTTCTTTTAAAATCAGTCAATTCAGGACAACATTTCCCTCATTAATTCATGGGACTGTTTTAAAAATTATATAAGCTCAAGTACATGATTGTGGTACGTATTTTGATTGCTCTGTAGATGTCAGTTATTTCTATACATTCTCAAGAATTTAGATATTTTTCCAGAGTACTTTCTATTCTGCATAGAAATCTCAACATACGATCTCAACATATCCCAGTATTATAATTTTGACCAGTTTCTTCTCTAAAAAGACACTTGTTTATGTAGTTTGGAGGAAACCTTTTATTTTTTTGGTAAAATACCACATTGGCAGAAATCTTTTGCACTATGCCTAATTATTTTAAGAGAATATAATTCTGTACTATCTATATATACTATAGTTTTTCTACTTCTTATAACATCTCTGGATCCTACATTAGGAACCAGCATTATGGAAAAAATATAAAGTGGTTTAGAAAATAAGCATTTTCTAAACTCATTTAATTTTAATATTTACAAATTAATTAAATCCTGTCATAGTGGAAATGATAGGAAGATGTATAGGTCAGCTCACAAAAACCTAAGAATTTATGTCTAATTCTTCTGTATCCAGATATATGTACCCAGAGCTTAAGAGAGCCAGTTAAAGGCCATTGGTATTAAGACTGGAATTAAAGTCTTGGACACTGATGACATTACTTGCTGAGATCATTCTGAATGAAAACAGAACATGTCTAATAATAGAAACCTGTGCAACACGGAACATGTAAAAGATGAAAAAAGATACATGAACTAGTAAACATGCCCGGGAAGAATTATGACCTGATGTGGAGAACCAGGAGGGGGTACTGTTGAGTGGAGGGAAGTAAAAGAGAGAGGGAACCTTGTGTGGTGACAGGGTCAAACGTCCTCAAGTGTGATAAGGACTGAGTGGAGGTAACTGTGGGCTGCAGTGGGCAGGGTCAAAGGGCAGGGCGAGGTGGGGATGGAGAAACCATAAAACCATAACGGTTGCCTCATATGTTTGGGGAGGGAGGGATTAGACATTTCAGACCACAAGGGCATTTCTGCTTAGAAAATGCATATAAAAAACACTGCAAGATCTGGCATTATCTCAAGTGACACAAGGCAGAACAAGGCCTGATAGTGAAGGATAAGGCACCATTTGAGATAACAGCTATTGGGGAAGAGTGAATGATGGTTTCCCACCCCCAGACCTCAGCTGCATCCTTCCTCCATTCAATGATTGTTGCAAAACCAGGTTCCACCCTGGCATGACCTCCAAAGGGGAGAGAGCACAGTAAAGGAGCATTATCAGTGATCATGTACAGACTTCAGCCATTCCTGGGTGGATAATGTCCACAATCAGGACCCACCCCAAAGCACCAGGTGTGTACCAGGGAACAGAAGACTGTTCTAGTGAAGACAGAGATCAGTAAAATGCACATTGAGAAGCATCTTCCCAGTGAAGTAAGCCTGGCCCTATTATACCTTCAAAGGGTGGAAGGGATTCTGGTTGGTGAATAGACTAGCTATAAGGATAAAAGGACAGGTGAAGGGGCACTAAAAAAACAAGTCACTACAGAGAACTGTGTATTTCCTGTAAATTAAAGATCTTCATAAGCATTAGAACTGTGGAGGAGTTTAGGAGAAGACATTATTTATAATTAAGGAAAATAAAAATTTAATTATTGATGTTATAGGAATGTTTCTTGTTTGAGTCTACGTAGGTAATTGGCCAGTTGAATTAAGTTAATTTGATCAAAAGGAAGAAACAGGCTGAAAATTAAAGTAAAACACCTTTTCTTCTCTTGAAGCACATTTTCCACCTCCAAATTTTGACCTGACAGTTTTCAGGTGGTTTCCTTAATTCTCTACTTGACTGTGCCAGTGTGGAAAAAAATTTAAGGGCCCGGAGAAAGATGGCTCTGACCAATATTAAAAGGAGAAAGATTTTTGATAATTAGTTTTATTCATCCATCAACTTTAGAAGAATTAGAAACATTCACTGAGATGTGCTGTAGGTGTAGGCATTAAGGAGTAATTGTACCTATGCCAGCTGAAGGTAACAGTTTCATCAATCAATGACTGAAAACCATAGTTAAGCAAAACTAACAATAAGAGTGAATTTGGAAAATAAATCTCTGTATATGTATAATGAGATTAGGTTAGAATTATGAACATACCAAATAATTTACCACAAATGCTGTTGGTAAACAAGAACCTGCAGTTTAATCCCTTTATGGAATGTTTGCCTGCTATTTATATAACGGCTGAAACCAACACAGTGACTATAATGTTCTTTCAAAAGAGTTAAGGTGTAGCCAAACACATGAGTGTTTGAAACAATAGATTCTTTATACTTTAATACAATAAAAATCTTTGTACTATTGTCAGATTATTTTGTGCTTTAATGTGTGCACAACAGTACTTTCTATTTTAAATTTAAACTTATAGAGTGCAAAGTTTATGCACTATGTTCAGTTTTAGCTAATAATTCTATGAATATACATATACCTAGAAAATACTAATTGATGATGATAATTATAACTTGATATTTTGAACATGCTGCTACTGCTAAGTCACTTCAGTCGTGTCCGACTCTGTGTGACCCCATAGACAGCATTCCACCAGGCTCCCCCATCCCTGGGATTCTCCAGGCAAGAATACTGGAGTGGGTTGCCATTTCCTTCTCCAATGCATGAAAGAGAAAAGTGAAAGTGAAGTCGCTCAGTCTGTCCGACTGTTAGCGACCCCATGGACTGCAGCCCACCAGGCTACTCCGTCCATTGGATTTTCCAGGCAAGAGTACTGGGGTGGGGTGCCATTGCCTTCCCCGATTTTGAACATGAGTTTCCCCAAATAGTTTGATGTCATACAGTGAACTGTTCTTGAACAATGGATGTTTAGCTTGTATATAATTTGGCATCTAAATAATAAAACTCACAATGGGGATTGATGCTATACTATCAGTATATGCCTTTCATTAGGAGTGACTGGTCTGAGAAGATCAAAAAAATTTACATAAAGATGGCATTTAAACATGGATGGAAACTGAAAAAATTTTTTATTGTATATTCAGTAAAACTGTAATAAACAAGAGGAAAAGACAAACATTTCCAACTGAGACGTCCTTATTTGCTATCAACTGGAATTCTTTAATAAGAATATTTAATGGTCCATTCCCACCAACAAGAATGGACTTCAAATAAAGCTTGAAACAATAGGTTGTTTACCCCAGCGTAGCAACAGTTGTAAAGCAACAATTCCTTTTTCTACTTCTCTTGCAGGCTATGTAAGAAAAAGGTCTAGGATTTCCTTTTTTGAGAAGATCCTGGATTACAGGTTAGTACCAAATTCTAAACAATGTTTGAATATTTAGCTACAAATATGATACACACAAAAAATGCCTTCCTTTACAACATACTTTTATCTCAAAATATGACCAGTTTCTCTTCAGAGACTAGTATCTCACTACCGGATTTAATTTAAATATTCCAACTTTGAGCCTGTTAATTAAATGTAGACACAAGGTGTAGCCCCAGAAAGCATGGCTAATAACTGCAGAGAAAGTGAAGTGAAGTCGCTCAGTCACGTCCGACTCTTTGTGACCTCATGAATTGTAGCCCACCAGTCTCCTCTGTCCATGGGATTCTCCAGGCAAGAGTACTGGAGTAGGTTACCATTTCCTTCTCCAGGGGATCTTTCNAGAAAGTGAAGTGAAGTCGCTCAGTCACGTCCGACTCTTTGTGACCTCATGAATTGTAGCCCACCAGTCTCCTCTGTCCATGGGATTCTCCAGGCAAGAGTACTGGAGTAGGTTACCATTTCCTTCTCCAGGGGATCTTTCCGACCCAGGGATGGAACCTAGGTCTCCCACATTGTAGGCAGGCGCTTTACCGCCTGAGCCACCAACACGGCTTAAAGACTAATAACTGCAAAATCCAATAGAAAAACTACACAACATTTAAACAAATCATCCTCCAAATGGGAAAGAGGAAAATTGAGGGTTTATTTTTAACCTTTCAACTGAGTATACTAACCATATGGCTAGGTATCAAGAGGTTATGGAACTTAATTAAGTTAGGTCTGGGAAGACAGCAGGTCCTTATTAAGACATCTGATATTGAATTCATTTTACATGTTTTTATACATAAAATGTACATACAGTAATACAGTTAAAATAAAAATGCCAATTCAGGAGTTTTAGAATTACTCAATAAAACTTGTGGACATGATCAGTACCTTAAGTTGGAAAAAGTGTTATGTCTAATAGATATATTAATTTTCTTCTGAAGGCAAATGTGATTCTTAAAGAAACTTCTGATAACTGTTATTTGTCTAGAGTTCTTTTCCCACATCTGGGAAAAACCTGATTTCCAACAACTGTTCTTGCCAAATACTACTTAGCTAAAGATTCAAAACAAATTGCGTTCCACTTGTTAGAAACATATGAATGTAATAAATTAATCCTTCAGACTGCTAGTGTTCTGTTTAATTAATGGAAGAACTATCCCTGTCAGCAGTGCAAAATAATCCTTCTAAGTTTCACTCTACTGCTGTAGTTTACTTAGGATTAAGTGCCTTTTGCAGTGAAACACAATTTTAGGAAACATTTACTTTAACTCCAACATATCTGTAGCAGTTTTGCTAATCTATATGTATACTTTTCTTAAAAAATAACAAAAAAATAGAATGGGCTGTTTCTTTTTAAGACGGCAATATGGAGTTTTAAATAATGTGGTTCTTGTACATGAGAATGAGGAAAGGAAGTTTAGCGCCCAGACAGCCGCTTCTTCTGTCGGCACGAATGCATTGTTTCTTTGGTTCTAACTCCAAGATGTCCACAGGAAACCCATGGATTTAGCAATTCTTTTTTCATTCCCATCTTCAGTGAAGCTGCTTAATGACAATACCAACATTTAAATAACTTTTTATCCAAATGTTGGCTCAAAAGCAGATGCCTTCTGCTTCTGCCATCAAATAATTTACATTCCTCAAAATCTGCTTTCTACTTTTTGGTTATGTGTCTTAAACATACAACTTCTCATGAGAAAATACACTTGAAGCATATGTTTAGGAACGAGGTCAAGAGGACATCCGATCTGTGTAACTTTTCAAAGTTGCTCAGATATTATTTGGGAAGGACTTTGAGGCAGTTGTTGTCGATTAGCTCACTCTGGAATGCTTAGTGCATGTGGTTTTACTTTGCAGCTCATGGCTGGCTTCCTCACACATGCTGATAACCTGCCCTTCGTGAAGCACCATAAAAATGCTCTATAAGTTTCTACTAAAAACTTGGGTTGTACATTACTTAAGGTACATTGTCCTTACAGTTTATATGATTCTAGTTGGTGATTTGGTGCCAAAAGATGTCTGGAATTCCTGTAACGAAACAAAACCTTTTTTTTTTTTCCTTCAGAAAATATCAGTAAGAAACTTCCTTTTGTGTTTGAAGACAATCATCACATGCTCCCATTTATACTACTCTGAAAATAAAATAAAACAGATAATTATATTAGTAAAAATGTCAAAGACAGAAAAAGTACCTTCAGCAGTTTCATGTCTTGCTCTCCTTGGTTTGTGAACCTTCTTGATAGGCACTACATAGTAGGTGCTTCACTGCACTTGCTTAATTGAATTAAAATTAAAATTCTCCCTTTTCCTATTAAAAAAATCTGAGTGTATTCTTCAGGTTGGAGAAGGGCATGAAGTTACAAAACCAAAGGGAGAAACAGATGGGACTATCAACAACTGAATATTGGCCATCCCTCAGCACTGGTTTTCAATCTCTAAGAAATTCTCTAAGCAGTAACAATCACATCAAGGCTCCAAAAAACCATTCATCAATGTGAGGTTTCTTCCTAGGTCTACAGCGGAGGATCCAATCATTGCTGTAGGATTCTAAAATTACATGATCAATATTCCTCTGGCATCTCCACCTTCTTACCACTCAGATGCTTCAAATTCAGCCTAGTTAAAACTCTACCTTTGACCTCAGATCTGTTCCTTTTTATCTAAGGAGCTATTCTATTTAGAGCCCAGTGTTTACTGCGTACCAACTACTGCACTGTTATTCCCCATAGTGATAACTAAACACAGTCTTTGCTTTCTTAGGGTTTAGAGCATGGGAAGTAAAATGATCTGACTGGTAAGGTGATGATGCTATGTTGGATGAGCAATAAAGGCTGCTACTGAAGCATAGGATGGGATGCTGTGAAGATGACATTTATGTCCAGGCTTGAGGATGAGTAGAAATTAGCTAGACAAGTGGGGATATGGAGTGGTGTGTAAGGAGATGTTTCAAACACAAAGACCAGTTTACCTACACATTTGCTGTATGCTGGCCCAGTGTCAATAAGCAATGTTACTGGAGAGTTTTGAGCAGTGTCAAGATTTATCATTTAGAAAGAAGAAACACTGCTATAATGTGGCAAAGGGATTGAAGGGAAGTAGGAAGGGGGCTTTGACATCAGTTTGCAGCTGGTCCATGTGTAATGGTCCTGGTAATGGATGGTTGTGGTCCAGACCAGGGTGAGGTCAGCAGATTAAAGGCGCTGATGGGTCCCAGAGATGTTGGAAAGGTATAGGAATCGCTGATTGGGCTTTTAGTGAAAGGAAGAAAAATCGGATCAACCGACTAATAAAAGAATGGCATCGTTTACTAAGACAGAGAATACTGAAGAAAGAAAAAGATTTATTGACTTATTTGTGAGGATGCTATTGGGGGCAGGGACAGGATGGGATCTGGTGTGTGAGGGATGGGATCTGGTGTGACACAGACTGACTCTGACTGTCTGGGGGAAGCTCAGTCATGAGGCTGAGTAGGTTATGGGGAAACCATGAGAGAAGTCTGAGGTGGAGATGAAGACTTAGGGGAGGGATCCCCAGAAGAGCAGAGAGAGAAGGTGAGGAAGGAGAGCATGTGCAGTCAGAGGAGGGTGCCCGGGGCAGGATCCAGAAGACTTAAGTGCCTCCTTCCCAACTGACTTCGAATTTTTAATTGCAAACTCCTGAAAATCTTTTAAAAATTGAAGTACTAAAATGAAAACTACCCCACTATTTATAGTTACACAGTTAAAAATTGCTGCTTTGCAGATCAGAATTTATAAGAATTGTGAAAAGTGATTATTGTAAGTATCAAGTCTATTGAAAAGGATCCAAACAAAATGGGAAAACAACATAAACCAACAGCAATAAACCAGACAGACTTCAAAAATGGTGCAGCAAATTCCAATTGTTTTTCTTGAGAGCAGATAATAGGGAAGAAGCAGGTAAAATGAATAGTGAAGTGAAGTCGCTCAGTCGTGTCCGACTCTTTGCGACCTCATGGACTGTAGCCTACTAGGCTCTTCTGTCCATGGGATTTTCCAGGCAATAGTCCTGGAGTGGATTGCCATTTCCTTCTCCAAGGGATCTTCCCAACCCAGGGATCGAACCCGGGTCTCCTGCATTGTAGACAGTAGCAACATTATAAATGTATTATAAAATAATCCTAAATTCTGTGACGTCTTGAGGTGAAAGAAGGTGAAATACAGCCAGAACTATTTCCATATGATATAAAGTAGACTTAATTTTCTTCCAGGAAAAAGATACCATGTTTGATGTTTAAGTACTGAGGCTACTGGATCAAATTCTGTTTTACTTACACACAGCACTTTAACTGGAGAAGGCAATGGTACCCCACTCCAGTGTTCTTGCCTGGAAAATCCCATGGACAGAGGAGCCTGATTGGTTGCCGTCTATGGGGTCGCACCGAGTTGGTCATGACTGAAGTGACTTAGCAGCAGCAGCAGCAGCACTTAAACTTAGCACTAAATGCTCTTAGCCCTGGAGACTTAGAATTTCTGAAGCCTAAACCTCTTTAAGGCCTCCACCATGGCAGAGCAGTTTGTATGCTGTGTAATACTTGTCCGTACATAAATACTTTCACTCTGATACCAATTAGGTGAATATGTGGCCTACTTGGACCAGTGACTTAATTAGAGAATAAATATGCAGTGGTCACAGAAAACTACTAATGGTTTGTTTAAGACTACATATATTTGTTTTGCTTACTAACAAAGAACTGATTTTCTGTTTCCCAAATTCAGACTTTTACCTAAGGGACTCCAACTTGGCACACATGTAAACACATATTTAGTAAGCTGATAGTAACAGAAATAGAAGAATGTTGATTTTTGCTTGTATTAAATATAAATGGGAAAAAAAGGAAAAACTTCTTTCCAATTTGTTAAAGAAATAGATCTTTTTAAAAGATGGAGCTGCAAAAAAAAAANAAAATGCCAATTCAGGAGTTTTAGAATTACTCAATAAAACTTGTGGACATGATCAGTACCTTAAGTTGGAAAAAGTGTTATGTCTAATAGATATATTAATTTTCTTCTGAAGGCAAATGTGATTCTTAAAGAAACTTCTGATAACTGTTATTTGTCTAGAGTTCTTTTCCCACATCTGGGAAAAACCTGATTTCCAACAACTGTTCTTGCCAAATACTACTTAGCTAAAGATTCAAAACAAATTGTGTTCCACTTGTTAGAAACATATGAATGTAATAAATTAATCCTTCAGACTGCTAGTGTTCTGTTTAATTAATGGAAGAACTATCCCTGTCAGCAGTGCAAAATAATCCTTCTAAGTTTCACTCTACTGCTGTAGTTTACTTAGGATTAAGTGCCTTTTGCAGTGAAACACAATTTTAGGAAACATTTACTTTAACTCCAACATATCTGTAGCAGTTTTGCTAATCTATATGTATACTTTTCTTAAAAAATAACAAAAAAATAGAATGGGCTGTTTCTTTTTAAGATGGCAATATGGAGTTTTAAATAATGTGGTTCTTGTACATGAGAATGAGGAAAGGAAGTTTAGCGCCCAGACAGCCGCTTCTTCTGTCGGCACGAATGCATTGTTTCTTTGGTTCTAACTCCAAGATGTCCACAGGAAACCCATGGATTTAGCAATTCTTTTTTCATTCCCATCTTCAGTGAAGCTGCTTAATGACAATACCAACATTTAAATAACTTTTTATCCAAATGTTGGCTCAAAAGCAGATGCCTTCTGCTTCTGCCATCAAATAATTTACATTCCTCAAAATCTGCTTTCTACTTTTTGGTTATGTGTCTTAAACATACAACTTCTCATGAGAAAATACACTTGAAGCATATGTTTAGGAACGAGGTCAAGAGGACATCCGATCTGTGTAACTTTTCAAAGTTGCTCAGATATTATTTGGGAAGGACTTTGAGGCAGTTGTTGTCGATTAGCTCACTCTGGAATGCTTAGTGCATGTGGTTTTACTTTGCAGCTCATGGCTGGCTTCCTCACACATGCTGATAACCTGCCCTTCGTGAAGCACCATAAAAATGCTCTATAAGTTTCTACTAAAAACTTGGGTTGTACATTACTTAAGGTACATTGTCCTTACAGTTTATATGATTCTAGTTGGTGATTTGGTGCCAAAAGATGTCTGGAATTCCTGTAACGAAACAAAACCTTTTTTTTTTTCCTTCAGAAAATATCAGTAAGAAACTTCCTTTTGTGTTTGAAGATAATCATCACATGCTCCCATTTATACTACTCTGAAAATAAAATAAAACAGATAATTATATTAGTAAAAATGTCAAAGACAGAAAAAGTACCTTCAGCAGTTTCATGTCTTGCTCTCCTTGGTTTGTGAACCTTCTTGATAGGCACTACATAGTAGGTGCTTCACCGCACTTGCTTAATTGAATTAAAATTAAAATTCTCCCTTTTCCTATTAAAAAAATCTGAGTGTATTCTTCAGGTTGGAGAAGGGCATGAAGTTACAAAACCAAAGGGAGAAACAGATGGGACTATCAACAACTGAATATTGGCCATCCCTCAGCACTGGTTTTCAATCTCTAAGAAATTCTCTAAGCAGTAACAATCACATCAAGGCTCCAAAAAACCATTCATCAATGTGAGGTTTCTTCCTAGGTCTACAGCGGAGGATCCAATCATTGCTGTAGGATTCTAAAATTACATGATCAATATTCCTCTGGCATCTCCACCTTCTTACCACTCAGATGCTTCAAATTCAGCCTAGTTAAAACTCTACCTTTGACCTCAGATCTGTTCCTTTTTATCTAAGGAGCTATTCTATTTAGAGCCCAGTGTTTACTGCGTACCAACTACTGCACTGTTATTCCCCATAGTGATAACTAAACACAGTCTTTGCTTTCTTAGGGTTTAGAGCATGGGAAGTAAAATGATCTGACTGGTAAGGTGATGATGCTATGTTGGATGAGCAATAAAGGCTGCTACTGAAGCATAGGATGGGATGCTGTGAAGATGACATTTATGTCCAGGCTTGAGGATGAGTAGAAATTAGCTAGACAAGTGGGGATATGGAGTGGTGTGTAAGGAGATGTTTCAAACACAAAGACCAGTTTACCTACACATTTGCTGTATGCTGGCCCAGTGTCAATAAGCAATGTTACTGGAGAGTTTTGAGCAGTGTCAAGATTTATCATTTAGAAAGAAGAAACACTGCTATAATGTGGCAAAGGGATTGAAGGGAAGTAGGAAGGGGGCTTTGACATCAGTTTGCAGCTGGTCCATGTGTAATGGTCCTGGTAATGGATGGTTGTGGTCCAGACCAGGGTGAGGTCAGCAGATTAAAGGCGCTGATGGGTCCCAGAGATGTTGGAAAGGTATAGGAATCGCTGATTGGGCTTTTAGTGAAAGGAAGAAAAATCGGATCAACCGACTAATAAAAGAATGGCATCGTTTACTAAGACAGAGAATACTGAAGAAAGAAAAAGATTTATTGACTTATTTGTGAGGATGCTATTGGGGGCAGGGACAGGATGGGATCTGGTGTGTGAGGGATGGGATCTGGTGTGACACAGACTGACTCTGACTGTCTGGGGGAAGCTCAGTCATGAGGCTGAGTAGGTTATGGGGAAACCATGAGAGAAGTCTGAGGTGGAGATGAAGACTTAGGGGAGGGATCCCCAGAAGAGCAGAGAGAGAAGGTGAGGAAGGAGAGCATGTGCAGTCAGAGGAGGGTGCCCGGGGCAGGATCCAGAAGACTTAAGTGCCTCCTTCCCAACTGACTTCGAATTTTTAATTGCAAATTCCTGAAAATCTTTTAAAAATTGAAGTACTAAAATGAAAACTACCCCACTATTTATAGTTACACAGTTAAAAATTGCTGCTTTGCAGATCAGAATTTATAAGAATTGTGAAAAGTGATTATTGTAAGTATCAAGTCATTGAAAAGGATCCAAACAAAATGGGAAAACAACATAAACCAACAGCAATAAACCAGACAGACTTCAAAAATGGTGCAGCAAATTCCAATTGTTTTTCTTGAGAGCAGATAATAGGGAAGAAGCAGGTAAAATGAATAGTGAAGTGAAGTCGCTCAGTCGTGTCCGACTCTTTGCGACCTCATGGACTGTAGCCTACTAGGCTCTTCTGTCCATGGGATTTTCCAGGCAATAGTCCTGGAGTGGATTGCCATTTCCTTCTCCAAGGGATCTTCCCAACCCAGGGATCGAACCCGGGTCTCCTGCATTGTAGACAGTAGCAACATTATAAATGTATTATAAAATAATCCTAAATTCTGTGACGTCTTGAGGTGAAAGAAGGTGAAATACAGCCAGAACTATTTCCATATGATATAAAGTAGACTTAATTTTCTTCCAGGAAAAAGATACCATGTTTGATGTTTAAGTACTGAGGCTACTGGATCAAATTCTGTTTTACTTACACACAGCACTTTAACTGGAGAAGGCAATGGTACCCCACTCCAGTGTTCTTGCCTGGAAAATCCCATGGACAGAGGAGCCTGATTGGTTGCCGTCTATGGGGTCGCACCGAGTTGGTCATGACTGAAGTGACTTAGCAGCAGCAGCAGCAGCACTTAAACTTAGCACTAAATGCTCTTAGCCCTGGAGACTTAGAATTTCTGAAGCCTAAACCTCTTTAAGGCCTCCACCATGGCAGAGCAGTTTGTATGCTGTGTAATACTTGTCCGTACATAAATACTTTCACTCTGATACCAATTAGGTGAATATGTGGCCTACTTGGACCAGTGACTTAATTAGAGAATAAATATGCAGTGGTCACAGAAAACTACTAATGGTTTGTTTAAGACTACATATATTTGTTTTGCTTACTAACAAAGAACTGATTTTCTGTTTCCCAAATTCAGACTTTTACCTAAGGGACTCCAACTTGGCACACATGTAAACACATATTTAGTAAGCTGATAGTAACAGAAATAGAAGAATGTTGATTTTTGCTTGTATTAAATATAAATGGGAAAAAAAGGAAAAACTTCTTTCCAATTTGTTAAAGAAATAGATCTTTTTAAAAGATGGAGCTGCAAAAAAAAAAAACACAAAAAACAGATGGAGCTGCAATTTATAAAAGAATCACTTAAAAATCACGCAAGTGAGTTAATCAACAGTTTTAATATTATTAAACATTAAGAAATTGTTTTAAAGTCTGATTGAACACTTAAGGATTAAGGGTCAGAGAACCAACTCCCTGAAACTGTAGGGCAAATGCTGTGGATGTGTCTGTATTTTCATTTCTTTTCTGGTGAGAGGGTCTATGGGTTTTTTGGCTCCTATAAGGGGATGTGCACTCCCTCTGTGGTGGGCACCTAGATGATCAGTGCTGTGGACATGTCTATATCTTCATCTTTTTGTCTGATGAGAGGGTCCATGGTTTTGGGGGGTCCTATAAGGGGATGTGCACTCCCTCTGTGGTGGGCACTTGGATGATCTGTGCTGTGGATGTGTCTATATTTTCATCTTATTTCTAGTGAGAGGGTCCATGGTTCTTGGGGGTCCTATAAGAGGGTATGCACTCCCTCTGTGGTGGGTACCTGGACGATCAGTGCATGAAACAGACCTGTTCTTCCCTTTGTGGAGGTGACAGACATTAGTCAAATAATAACAACCCTATATTATAAACTAAATGATTATAAGGTATAGTTGTTGTTTTGAAAGAAAAGTATTAGAAACCACAAAGAATTTTTAACAATACTGAGTGTAAACCAGTCATAAAAATCTCGCCCAGGACTTCCTGGAGCCACGTGATACTTGAGGTCTGAGGAGCTGGATCTTGGTGGGAGGAGACTAGAAGGCCAGGATGGCTCAGAGGTGTGTGCAAGGTCTGGGGCGGAGGGGGAACTGAAGGAATCTGAGAACACGGGGACTAGAAAGAGGGAGGTCAAGGGAAAGTCGTGTTAGAGGATGCGGTGGAGGAAGGCAGAGGCAGTGATAGAGAATTTCTAGGAGCAACTGGGAATCGCTGAAGGCCTCTTACTCTGGAAACCGGCAGCATCAGTCTTACGTGTTTGAAAATATCCCCGGGGGCGATGTAGAGGATGGATACGAAGCAGGGACGGGGAAGCTGGGAGAGCAAGGGGGATGGTGTTTCCTAAGTCGGAAAGTGCATCAGAAGTGCCTTGGATGACAGACATGGTGCTGGGCATGGGGATTCGAGACACTTAGGGGACAAAACTAACAAATTAACATCTGATTTGGTGACAGTCCCCTCAGAGACGATTTCCATCTTTCTGACTAGAGATGACGTCATGCAGTGAGAGGGAAAACTAGAAGACCAGGTGCTTTTTGTGGTGCTGTTGTTGTTTGGGGTTAGTTTGATGTCGCAGAGAAAAAGCCTGACTGAGGACCTTTACACAAAACGTTGGGCATCGGTTATCTCTAAAGAAGACATTCTGAATTATTTAATGTAAATATTAAAGTAATCATTAATGTTACTCTATAAAGCTTGAGACATTGTAAAACCAGATTAATTTAAAACACTGTCTCTAATTAACACACAGTAGAAGAATTTGTGGGGGATTAGTAATGAAACAATAACATAGAACAACAGACCGGTTCCAAATGGGGAAAGGAGTACATCAAGATTGTATATTGTCACCCTGCTTATTTAACTTATATGTGGAGTACATCATGAGAAATGCCAGGCTGGATGAAAGGCAAGCTGGAATCAAGACTGCTGGGAGAAATACAATAACCTCAGATATGCAGATGATACCACCCTTAGGGCAGAAGGTAAAGAGGAACTAAAAAGCCTCTTGATGAAAGTGAAAGAGGAGAGTGAAAAGTTGGTTTAAAGATCAACATTCAGAAAACTAAGATCATGGCATCCGGTCCCATCACTTCCTGGCAAATAGATGAGGAAACAATGGAAACAGTGAGAGGTTTCATTTTCTTGGGCTGCAAAGTCACTGTAGATGGTGACTGCAGCCATGAAGTTAAAAGACACTTACTCCTTGGAAGAAAAGCTATGACCAACCTAGACAGTATATTAAGAAGCAGAGATAGTTCTTTGCCAACAAAGGTCCGTCTAGTCAAAGCTATGGTTTTTCCAGTAGTCTTGTATGGATGTGAGAGTTGGACTATAAAGAAAGCTGAGTGCCCAAGTATTGATGGTCTTGAACTGCTGTGTTGGAGAAGACTCTTGAGAGTCTCTTGGACTGCAAGGAGATCCAAACAATCCATCCTAAAGGAAATCAGTCCTGAATATTCATTGGAAGGACTGATGCTGAAGCTGAAACTCCAATACTTTGGCCACCTGATGTGAAGAACTGACTCATTGGAAAAGACTATGATGCTGGGAAAGATTGAAGGTGGGAGGAGAAGGGGAGGACAGTGAGATAGTTAGATGGCATCACCGACTCAACAGACATGAGTTTGAGTAAGCTTCGGGAGTTGGTGATGGACAGGGAGGCCTGGCATGCTGCAGTCCATGGGGTCGCAAAGAGTTGGACACGACTGAGTGACTGAACTGAACTGAGTAATGAAAAATATCTTTGGATGTTGTCAACTGTTAACTTATTTTCACCAAGTAAATGAACTATTGAAAAAAAGGAATTTTCAGAAAAGAACAACAAAATTCCAATACTACAATGGCTGTCATTCAAATCTATATGATATAAGCACTTAAAAAATAAAATTTCATCAACTAATTCTAATAAGGCAGTTCTAAAATGATAAATTATGAGCGCTTAATAGATACATTTTGTTTTACTTGGTAAAATAATTCTTTTAAAATTTATCATTTGAGTGTATTGCATATCATCCTAATTTTAAAAGAGACATAGCCCTTTATTCTCTGGAAAACTCAACTGGTATCTCTAGGCCTTAAAAAAAAATCAACGCAAGTTGATATTTCATTTAAACGAAGCATCACAGTAATAAACAATATTGTCTAGGATGCATATCACACCACTTGACTGAAATATTTTAAAATATACACAACTAAAGGTATTCAAAAAATGTTTTTTACAATAATTCCTAAATCCCTCGTTTATTTTCTGTAACTTTAAAAAAGTCAACATGTTTTATCAGACTCAGAAAACCAATATTCTTTTTAAATAAGAGTTTAAGTTGAATATAAAAACAGCATTACATTATTTTTAATCAATATTTTTAAAAAATCAATACTACCTTTTGGAGAATATGATACTGTCATTAAGTTTTTCCATTTGATTTTTAAAAAGTGGCTTTGATGCCACTATATAAACAGAGTTCATAAAGTATCTGTCACTTTTTTGGTGATAGTCTCATCAAAAACACAACTATTGAAAAATTAACTTCATTCCTCACAGACAATAGAAGCAGCTCTGAATTGAGCTAATCTGTTTTAAAAATCTTTTTCTTTTGATGTGGACCATTTTTAAAGTCTTTATTGAGCTTGCTACAATATTGCTTCTTTTTTTATGTTTTAGTGTTTTGGCTGTAAGGCACGTAGGGTCCTGTCTC
>SJYX01022544.1:65715-79397 GCA_006410675.1 Oreotragus oreotragus | reverse complement strand
CCCGGCAATATTGGAAGGCGGAGTCCCAACCACTGGACTTCCGGGAAGTCCCTGAGCCAAGCTCCTTGAAAAGGGGCAGGGGGGAAGCCCGGCCGTGGAGGGCCGTGCCGGAGCCGCACACCTACCGTCTTGCTGAGGTAACTTGTGCTGGTGTTCATGCACTGTTGCCCCTCGCTGTTGCAGCAGCCCCCACATCTGTAGACGGACACACATGGAGGTTTAAAGAAGGTGTTTGTTGCTGCTCCAAACTCCTTCCCCACATCTATACACACCTCCCGTGGCATGCATTGAGTCTTTCTCCACTCATTATCAATACCTGTCGGGTCACAGGGAAGGCCGTAAGTTACACAGATGCCAAAGTGGAAAAACCCACAGCAGTTGGAAGTCACTCACAATGGATTGCAGAGTTAAGATTTAGATGTAATACTTTAAAGAAATAGTTAACGGGATCCTGCATTGCCCTGTGAGCTGGAATAGGATATGGTCTTTAACAGAGCAGCTAAAGGTATTTTCTATTAAAAAACAAACCAAAGCAAAACAAAACTAATGTCTAGTACCATGTAACAAGCTACATTAGTGTTATGCTTCCTTACAAATAGAATAGATTCTACAGTACAAATAGAGCAGATTCTACAAGACAATTAGAATAGATTGTACAGTACTTTACTTGTCCACATGTGCTCAGTCATGTCCGACTCTTTGTGAATCCATGGACTTAGCCTCCCGGCTCCTCTGTCCATGGGTTTTTTTCAGGCAAGAATACTGGAGTGGGTTGCCATTTCCTCCTCCAGGGATCCTCCCAACTCAGGGATCGAACCCTTGTCTCTTGGCTCCTGCACTGGCAGGCGGATTCTTTACCACTGAGTCACCTGGGAGATCCCTGAAAATTTAACATAGATGCTTATAAAACCCATGGAGATAGAATCACGCTCATTTGCTACTATATGTCGTATTTTTAGTGTTGCAACGCAAATATAAACAACATATTTAATTTCTCTTTTTAAACTGAGTTGTGAATGAGATGATGGCTTTGGTTGTGGAAACTCATTTTTAAGCTGGTGCCCATGTCTTGGTGATAGCTACTTGAAATGAGAAAGTATTTTCTAGCAACTGGGACATGTATCTTGAACAAGTTTTTTTTTTTTTCAGGAAAGTCAAAACTTCCTATTCCTTTCATGCTTTCTCTTGGAATTCTGTTTCCAAGAGTTGGTGTTTTACCTATGGCACTGTTGTCTCTTTAAAGACCGCATTACAGATGATTTACTTCTTAAATGTTCTAGTTTATTTTTCTCCTATTTCCCCTAAAATAAAGTTTCTAGAAAAAAAAAAAANTAGAATAGATTCTACAGTACAAATAGAGCAGATTCTACAAGACAATTAGAATAGATTGTACAGTACTTTACTTGTCCACATGTGCTCAGTCATGTCCGACTCTTTGTGAATCCATGGACTTAACCTCCTGGCTCCTCTGTCCATGGGTTTTTTTCAGGCAAGAATACTGGAGTGGGTTGCCATTTCCTCCTCCAGGGATCCTCCCAACTCAGGGATCGAACCCTTGTCTCTTGGCTCCTGCACTGGCAGGCGGATTCTTTACCACTGAGTCACCTGGGAGATCCCTGAAAATTTAACATAGATGCTTATAAAACCCATGGAGATAGAATCACGCTCATTTGCTACTATATGTCGTATTTTTAGTGTTGCAACGCAAATATAAACAACATATTTAATTTCTCTTTTTAAACTGAGTTGTGAATGAGATGATGGCTTTGGTTGTGGAAACTCATTTTTAAGCTGGTGCCCATGTCTTGGTGATAGCTACTTGAAATGAGAAAGTATTTTCTAGCAACTGGGACATGTATCTTGAACAAGTTTTTTTTTTTTTCAGGAAAGTCAAAACTTCCTATTCCTTTCATGCTTTCTCTTGGAATTCTGTTTCCAAGAGTTGGTGTTTTACCTATGGCACTGTTGTCTCTTTAAAGACCGCATTACAGATGATTTACTTCTTAAATGTTCTAGTTTATTTTTCTCCTATTTCCCCTAAAATAAAGTTTCTAGAAAAAAAAAAAAGATATAAACTGCGGGTTGTTCAGTTATGAAGCCATTTTGTTTGTTTACTTTTGTTCTCAAAATAATTTGCAATCTCAAACGTTTATAGCAGTTAATATCTAACAACTGAAAGGAGTTATTTGTTACATAGTCCAACAATAGACCCCCAGGGGGTCTATGCCACTTTGTGCAACACCATAATTTTTTGTGACTGCTGCTTAGAGATCTCTCATTAACTTTACCAAAGTCCAGCTCTCAAGTTAAGTTCCATCTAGAGCAACAAGAAACAAATAGCAGTTGACAAGATGATTTTGGATGATGTAGAAATAAACATTTCTATATCCAAAGCAAAAGAAAAGTTATGTGCAATTATTTTTTATGATAGAGAATGTTTAAGTGATTGAAGTGTTATGGTGTATAAAATTTGTTTGTGTTTTAAAATTTTTCTGATGGGGTATCATCTCAAGTTAAAAAAAATTACAGTGTGCTGATATGCATGCACCTGTCTTTATTTTTCAAGAAACCACTTTAACCACTCACAGTGAAATCTTAAAATTCTCTATTTGGAAAATAATTCTTTATTTTCTGTTTTACTTTTGGCCTTAAAGGTATTCAACAGTATTAAAAATGCTGAAATTAAAGGATCAGAATGGCAATTTGCACTGGGTTGACATATGAAGCTTATTATATATTTTCTTTTCCCATACTTACTTCTTAAGATCTCTGTATTATAATGTGCTGCAGCAAATTTTAGAATTTCTCCTGTCCTTGTGTTGGTGTTAGCCTGTTCTTTACTATGTTGCCAGCCTCCTTTCCTTAACTGACACTTGTACATTTTCCAATATTCGGGGTAGAGCACAGTCATGAGTTCATCCACACTGGACACTGACCGCAGCTGCTCCTCCATTTCTTTGCCTGCATAAGCCTGTGGAAGAAGAATGCAACATAGTACTTCTCAGATTAAGGAAACAGATGCACTAGAAAACCTTCAGGCTTGTTTGATATATATATGTATATGTGCATATATATATATAATACATGCTAGATTTCTATTAAAATATTATTTATTTTGCCCAAATTGCTTAACTTTTCTTGGTAAAATTACATTCATCTTTTAATTTGAATCAATAACACAATTTAAATTAAATATCACAATTAAAATATAAAACACACATTTGGTCATTAGGAAAGAAAATTTTGAGACGCAATTTTAAAAATAATTTCTAACGTAGCTTATTTTATTTATCATTGTTTTACAAAGTTGATGAACGTGCAAGTTTAAAAGTTATCTAAGCTTCTGCTGCTGCTGCTGCTAAATCACTTCAGTCGTGTCCGACTCTGTGCGACCCTGTAGACGGCAGCCCACCAGGCTCCCTCGTCCCTGGGATTCTCCAGGCAATAACGCTGGAGTGGGTTGCCATTTCCTTCTCCAGTGCATGAAAGTGAAGTCGCTCAGTTGTGTCCGACTTCGTGACCCTATGGACTGCAGCCTAACAGGCTCCTCCATCCATGGGATTTTCCAGGCAAGAGTACTGGAGTGGGTTGCCATTGCCTTCTCCGAAGCTTCTATTACCCTCCAACATAAATAAGATTAGGTAAAAGTCCAGTCTATGATAACACTTTGTTTCACTTTTAGTTATTAACATCAATAAAATGTAATTAAGCAGGATGCTTGAAATTAGGAATTTTAGTTTATGAAAACTATTTTAGAACAAAAGATCCCATAGATTTTAATAACAGAATCACAATAAGGTTTACATTTTGGCAGAACCTTCCAGTATTTCCAAAAAGTCTGATCATCAAGATTTATTCTGCCAGTAAAAAGACATGCTACAATAGCTCAGAGAACATGAATTCTGCTAATTAGTTAATGGTCTATATTGGTGTATTCAGTTAAGTAGAACATTCCAAGTTATGTTCAAGTAGTTACCATATCTAAGAAAAAATACATTTTTTTTCTAAATTATAGCTTGAAACTATGGAAAATGTGACATTGTTTAACTTTATATGCAAAGTGAAATATTTCATCAAATATTTTTATATTGCCATGATTATCCCATCTTAAGTCTAACTATATAATTAAATACTTTGGACATTAAGTCTCAAAGTTAAGCTCCATTGGAATCAATCTGAGAGGTGTTAAAAATGCAGCTACTTGTCCCCCACCTCCCCTGCCATGTATCTTGCATGACATCAGGAATCTACATTCCAACAATTTACATATTTCTCTTTCTAATTTCTGAAGTACAAAATTAATTTATTTGCTTTAAAAATCAAAATACAGTTAAATTGAAAGTCTTTCTACCACACTCCAAATCATTTTGATGTAGGTGATTTTTGTACTACATTTTGAGAAACATAATCTAAGATAGTTTTCTTACATTGTCACAGAGGCTCCTAGGCAGTAGCTTATGAAATGGGTTCCTTCCTATTAGATAATAAAACTGGCCATGTAGTTCAGCACTTCCCCATTCCTCACTGTTGTGTGAATTGAGCATATGATTCATCTCTTCAAGCCTGGTATTGATAGTAATCCATGGCTTTCTCAAAGATTACAGGATGATACACCAGGCAGTTATACAAAATACAACTCTACTGAATAGATCATGAGTCAGGTGGACAGGAGACCTTAGCTTACACAAGAGTGACAAAATATCCTCTCACAGTCTCCCAGTTAAATGCGTATGAAATATCTTCCTCAGGAAAATGTCACATGAGACACAGGATTCAAGAATCATCAACATCTCAGAATCTTAAAGGATTGCTACTGAAGAGAAGACTTTCCTAGTGGCTCAGACGGTAAAGCGTCTGTCTACAATGCTGGAGACCTGGGTTCGATCCCTGGATTGGGAAGATCCCCTGGAGAAGGAAATGGCAATCCACTCCAGTAATATGGCCTGGAAAATCTCATGGACAGAGGAGCCTGGTAGGCTACAGTCCATGGGGTCACAAAGAGTTGGACACGCCTGAGCAGCTTCACTTTCACTGAAGAGAAAGATGGTAAAATACATGGATATATCTGTGTCACTGCCACCTGGAGGAACATGTCATGGGTGGGGTTCTGTTTGCCTGTCTGCATGACTAGCCCTTGAACACCCAGAGTAATGTGAGACTGTGTGACTGGTGGGTCCCTGGGCCCTGGGGTACCTTCCTCCGTGACTCAGCTGGAATCAAAGCCAGGTTGGGACCTAACCTGATCACTTGAGTCTCAAGAAACAGGCAGGAATGTTCTCTTTACCAAAAGGAGCTGCAATACAATACCAACATTGTGTGACACGGTGAAAGGTACACACCAAACTATTGCTTGAGAAGGATGTTGGTGAAGTGGGCTTTCAAGTAAGGATTATGTGAAGTTTCATGGCAAATCACTTTTGTACTTTAAAATTTTAAAAGGAAAATAACTCTAACAATAATTACATCTGTAAGAGAAAACAATAGAGAAATAGAAGAAAAACATAAGCATGTAAACTCACAACAGAGAAAATGCAGTATAAAAAATGAAAAAGATACTAGAAAATAAGTTACCCTATTTACCCTATTTATACTCTTAGATTGAAAAAAGGCCTTTCTAGAAGTGAATAGGAAAACAAAATGTAAACTATTTTTATGGTAGAAAACACTGTAAACAAAAGACAGACAATAAAGTAGAAAAATCATTGGCAATACACATGACAGATAGAAAAGGGCTAATGTTCTTAAAATATTATATGAACATATTAAGAAAATATAAGCAGACACTTCAATAGAAAAATGGACAAAGTACTTGAACTGCATATTCACAGAGAGTAAATCATGTGTACTTGGTGACAGCAGAAATGAAGGAAACTAGCGTCCCTTTCAGTCCTGGTGAGAGTATAAATTTGAATAGCTATTTAAGGAAAATGTGCTATTTCAACTTAAAAGACCTTTAAAACAAGCTCCATTTTAGACACTTTGGAATTAAATTCCCTATCTAACAGGAGTGATAATATAATTATGCCAGAAATATGTACATATTTATCATGAGGCTGTCTATGATAGCGAATATAAAGAACGGCTTTACATACAATAATTAGGAATTGACTGGATAACGTACAATACAAACAGAAACTAGCACAGAAAGTAATGTCACTATAAACTGATGATATGAATATGTAATCTAGATGTGAAGAGAGGCTCATAATATAGTCTATGAAAATGGAGAAAGCACAGCTTATATACAATATACCCCTATACACATTGTTCATATATGTACAATTTTTATTTCAGAAAACTATATATCTAGACAGATTGCATGCGTGTATGTGTTCTCAAGAGTAAAATATATGTGGCAAAAAAGTTATCTTCTTCAAGTTATAAGATTAAGTTAATTATTATGTTCTTTATACATTTCTATGACTTCCCAGATGGCTCAGTGATAAAGAATATGCCTGCAATGCAAGAGACATGAGTTCAATCCCTGAGTCGGGAAGATTCCCTGAAGTAGAAAATGGCAATCCACTCCAGTATTCTTGCTTGGGAAATCTCATGGTCAGAGGAGTCTGGGGGCTAGAGTCTGTGGGGTCACAAAGAGTCAGACATGATTTAGGGACTAAACAACAACAAAAATATTTCTATATCTTAAAATTTAAAATTTAAATGTAAAGCTTTATTATCTGAATAAAAATGTAACAGTAATCATCTCTAAGCATGTCGGAAGCTATAATATTTGCTCTCATTTCAGCCTTTCATTTACTTCACTCTTCTTATATCTGCACAGACTATGCCTCTGATATACTATTTGATTTAAAACAAATCCACTTTTGGGACTAGAGCCCCTTAATAAACAATATAACTTTGCTGCTGCTGCTGCTGCTGCTAAGTCACTTCAGTCGTGTCCGACTCTGTGTGACCCCATAGACAGCAGCCCACCAGGCTCCCCCAACCCTGGGATTCTCCAGGCAAGAATACTGGAGTGGGTTGCCATTTCCTTCTCCAATGCATGAAAGAGAAAAGTGAAAGTGAAGTCGCTCAGTCTGTCCGACTGCTAGCGACCCCATGGACTGCAGCCCACCAGGCTCCTCCGTCCATTGGATTTTCCAGGCAAGAGTACTGGGGTGGGGTGCCATTGCCTTCCCCGGGGATGTGGCAAATAGATGGGGAAACAGTGGAAACAGTGTCAGACTTTTTTTGGGGGGGGGCTCCAAAATCACTACAGACGGTGACTGCAGCCATGAAATTAAAAGACGTTTACTCCTTGGAAGAAAAGTTATGACCAACCTAGATAGCATATTCAAAAGCAGAGACATTACTTTGCCAATAAAGGTCCAACTAGTCAAGGTTATGATTTTTCCAGTGGTCATGTATGGATGTGAGAGTTGGACTGTGAAGAAGGCTGAGTGCCAAAGAATTGATGTTTTTGAACTGTGGTATTGGAGAAGACTCTTGAGAGTCCCTTGGACTGCAAGGAGATCCAACTAGTCCATTCTAGAGGAGATCAGCCCTGGGTGTTCTCTGGAGGGAATGATGCTGAAGCTAAATCTCCAGTACTATGGCCACCTCATGCGAAGAGTTGACTCATTGGAAAAGACTCTGACGCTGGGAGGGATTGGGGGCAGGAGGAGAAGGGGACGACAGAGGATGAGATGGTTGGATTGCATCACTGAGTCAATGGACGTGAGTTTGAGTGAACTCCGGGAGATGGTGATGGACAGGGAGGCCTGGTGTGCTGCGGTTCATGGGGTTGCAAAGAGTCGGACATGACTGAGCGACTGAACTGAACTGATCTGAATAATGAGTGATGTTGATCATTTCTTCATGTGTTTATTAGCCATCTATCTGTTTTCTTTGGAGAAATGTCTGTCTACGTCTTTTGTCAACTTGTTGATTGAGTTGCTTGTTTTTCACTATTGAGTTGTATGAACTGCTTGTATATTTTGAAAATTAATTCTTTGTCAGTTGTTTCATTTACTATTCTTTTCTCCCATTCTGAGGGTAGTCTTTTCACCTTGTTTATATTTTCCTTTGCTTTGCAAAAGCTTTTAAGTTTAATTAGGTCCCACTTACTTATTTTTGTCTTTATTTACATTATTCTAGGAGGTGGGTCATAAAGGATCTCACTGTGATTTATGTCATACAGTGTTCTGCCTATGTTTTCTTCTAAAAGAGTTTTATATTTTCTGGTCTTACATTTAGGTCTTTAGTCCATTTTGGGTTTATCTTTGTGCATGGTGTTAGGAAGTGTTCTAATTTCATTTTTTTACATGTAGTTGTCCAGATCTTCCAGCACCACTCACTGAAGACATTGTCTTTTACCCACTGTATATTCTTGCCCGCTTTGTCACAGATAAGGTGCCCATAGGTGTGTGGGTTTATCTCTGTGCTATTTTTTTCCATTGGTCTATACTTCTGTTTTTGTTCTAGTACCATATTGTCTTGATGATTTTAGCTTTGTAGTATAGTCTACAGACTTTAATTGAGTAACATCAGATTTCATTCCTCTGAAGCTCATTTTATTCCATAAATGCCAATATTGATATCTTCCTCATGGAGTTTTTGTGATGATTCAAAAAGACCTTTAATATGAATGCATATTATATATTTCATAGTTGGGAGTGGGATTACTTGCCATTTTACCATCTTTGGGGAGCAGAAGCACAGTACAGAGACTACGGTTTTAGATAAACTGAGTCTCAAACTGTAACTCTGAGTATTGTGCCAGCTCTAGGGCAGAACTTCTTTAGGTCTGCCTTCTGCAATTTTGTTCTAAATGAGCAGCGACCTAGATACTGAGTTGTTAAGCATTATAGTGCTTTCTGTGAATCCAGGAAGAACAAAATCTTGAGAACAGGTATTACCTGCTAACCATGGCACATTCACATTGATAGTTTATTTTCAAAAAGTAAAAGAGGCCCCAGCAACCTAGAATGAGTTCTGAACCAAGAAAACACTAAAGTCCTTCAAGCAGAAGTTCTATCCATATGAAAAGCTGGTCCTTTGTCAATGCTTTCTTGAGTCTTTATGTTCACCAGTGTTTTCCAGAATCCTGAGGTAATTTTCTTGAATATTAATATATTCCTTTTATTTTCCAAAGGGGTTTGGTGTATCTTAAAATAGTGTCTTACAAATGGATATTCAACTGTAATGGAAAGCCCAATATAACCTAAGAATGAATCCAATTTTGCATTCTGTCTTGGAGAGATCCATTAGGAGATTACTGTAATTACTCCTTTGTATCATCAGCAAGTATACACTTGCAAACAATAACCCATGTGACAGTTATTGGAAGATTCTGAGATGCTGTGGCAATAAAAGCTGAGAGTGCAGTGTTGAAAGCAGAGAGACAACCAAGCATAAACTCCTTCTTTGGTAATTCCTACAGCCAAACACACTTCCTTCTTAGTTTGCCAAGAGCCAGATGAAGCAAGATCTTTGATTCTAGAAGTTACATGATGAGAAAGAGCTTTCGGATTTTATCCATACTCTACAATTCTCTGTAACATAAGAATCATAACATGAAGTGAACACGTGAGATGATATTGAAAGTAGGCTCTGATCAACTATATACACATAGTTGGTAAAAACTAGTTTTCCTCTTGCTGCTGTGTGATCAATAGTTGTTCAGAGGTAGGAAGAAGATGCAAGTGCATGTAGGTTCCCCTTCCTCCAAGACCTGAGTGATTCCAGAGAGTCAGTGAGAGGTGAAAGTCATAGCATTCATCTAGGATTGTTGGTAGTGGTCCTAGATTTGCCAGTGAGTAGAAATTAGCTGTTAATAAAACTACAGTCCCTTTGAGCAACAATCTTAAGTTAATTACTATGCTGTATATAAAGTAGGCATTCATTTAATACTTTTATGAAGTTAAAAATTCATGGGGAAATAATTATGGAAAATTTCCTTTCACCTAAAAGCATATACACTTATCAAATATTCACAATCAGAATTAAAAGAATGGCAAGAGTCCATCAAAGAAAGGTTTGACCATACTACTGGATTTTCACGAAGTGACCATAAAAGGATCATAGGCAAATCTGATTAGTTGTTTAATATATCTATATTGGGAAGAGAGGGAGAAAAGTTACATAATGTTCAAACTAGAAAATAAGGGACACATATTTTTTCTTAAACTGTCCATGTCATTTTAAAAAGTCTGGCTCAAGTAAAATTTTATTTCGAAATAAGTGTATGTTTTCATGGACGAATTCATAAGATAAAGCAAAGGGAGGATGATGTGATTAAATTATCAGTTTAATAAGAAACCAACTAAAAAGTTTGGAAAGGAATTATTTGTCATGTTAGTAATCATATACATCATCTGTTTGTCCTGTGAAACCAAAGTAGCAACATAAAGCAGTTATCAAGATAAAGAGCTTTACACTATTATTCAGTTTTCTTCCTTTCTTCTTTGAAAATAGGGTGTAATCGAATCAGTTGAATAAGTGCTTGCATGGTGTACTGCTAATTGTTTCAGCCGTGTCTGACTCTTTGGGACCCCATGGACTGTAGCCCGCCAGGCTCCTCTGTCCATGGAATTCTCCAGGCAAGAATGCTAGAGGGGGTTGCCATGCCCTCCTCCAGGGGATCTTCCCGACTCAGGGATCAAACTGGAGTCTCTTATGTCTCCTGCAGTGGCCGGCGGGTTCTTTATGACAAGTGCCATCTGGGAAGCTCTAGAATCATCGGTTACTGAAGTTATTTATTCTGTCCCTAAAATAGCAAAGGAACTTGCTTATGCCATCTTTCTTATCTCATTATGGCATTTTTGGGCTAAGTGGCATCCTGGAGAGGGTTTAGATTTGAGAAATTGTCCAATACATAGTTATATAAATCACTTTAAAAATCATCCTTTGGTAAAAATCACAAATAATTCTGGAAAATCAAATGGCATCCTTCTGAGGAATAAAAGTTTGTAGATGTTTTACATAACCTTAGCAAATCATGTTACCTAATGTCTCAGTGAAGGTGTCAGGGTTGGGATTCTCTCACCCACGGGTCACCCATCATCCATGTCTACACCGACCTGATGTGCCACAGATAGGTAACCATGATGCAGGTATTTAAATTTGAGTTTAATATTGGAAGTTGCTAATTGGAAGTTTTAACTTTTGCCTAATCCTCTGACCTTTTTATTGTAAGCGCTGAAAAATAGTGTCATAAGAAGAATGCATGTGTGTCTGCTCAGTCACGTCCAAGTCTTTTGAAACTCCATGGACCTGCCAGGTTCCTCTGTCCATGGAGTTTTCCAGGCAAGAATACTGGAATGGGTTGCTATTTCCTCCTCCAATAATAAAGAATGGATTCTTTAAAATCCATTACAAGTAGCATAAGCTTTTTTTAAAAATAAAAAAAATTACTTTTCTGTTTTACCAAATATATGAATTAAATAAAAAGTCAAATATTTGTTTCATTAAAATCTAAGTTAGACTCTTAGAAAATATTTTAAACATTCATTTTTAATCACATTATTTTTAAGACAACTTTCTCATGGCAGCGTAGACCATCTGACATGTTTGCATTATCAGTGCAATGGACATGATACTCTACACAGATCCTTGCACTGAACACTGAAAACCTCTTGCTTTTGTTCTCAAATGAAATTGACTTTTCCCCCCTTAGGATGGGGAAAAGATTGCAAAAATATTAATTCCAACCCTTTTCCAGATATGACTGCAAAAATAGCAACAGGTAGTTCACGTGAAGCCATAAATAGTGACTGCATTTACGGACTACTAAAGAAATGCCAAAAAACTAAACCTTACTATTCAAATAGGGCTTCCCAGGTGGCTCAGCAGTAAAGAATCCACCTGCAATGCAGGAGACACAGGAGACATGAGTTCAGTCCCTGGGTTGGGAAGATCCCCTGGAGGAGGGCATGGCAACCCACTCCAGTATTCTTGCCTGGAGAATGCCATGGACAGAGGAGCCTGGCAGGTTTCCGGCCAGTGGATCACAAAGAGCGGGACATGACTGAAGGGGCTGAGCACACACCCTATTCAAATATTCCTATATACATACTACAGAGAGTAGCTTTCAGCCAGGAATGATCTCCCTTACCCCAGCGTTATTTGGCAAAGCCTGCAGATTTCTTCGGGTTTGGTAAATAGGCCAGTGTTTGTTTACAGTAAGTTTTTAATAAGTGTATATCAATAATATCCCAAGCCTGCGGTTTCCCATTTATAATTGTATATAATAAAATGTGTTGTACAAAGCTTCTCTGTGTTAAGAAGACAGTACTTAGAAAGGTGAAGCACAAAGAAAGAAGGCTGGTATCCTAAGCAGCTGCTTTTCCCTAATAAGATATTTTAAATAAATAGCAAAGAAGGGAAAATTTTTATGATTTTGAAAACTTTTATTGAATGACTCCTATGTGCCAAAGAACTGTTCTAGGCATGCTATTTATAACCAAGACTTCTCCTTTTTTTTGAGTCTACAAGCTAGAGATTATAATTTTTAAGAGATGAGCATATTAATTGTAAGATTCTCAAATTTGTTTTTTCCCCAAAGAATTCGCTAATGTTAAGACATACCTATTTTGTATGTTGCAATTAATTTCAGACGAATTTCTTGTTCTTTATGTACTTCTATGTCTAAAAGATTCCAGATTATTTACCAAAGTGTCAGGGAGGGGAATTTGTTGCTATGAAACAATGTTGAGTAAAGTAAAGTTGAATTATTTAACCAGAAGTACTGTGTCTGAAAACACAAAAATTTCATTTTGCATTTTCACTAACCTTTGAGCTGTTAAATTCCCCTTTATGATTAAAACCTATTCAAGGATTTTTTTTTAATAGCAAAAGCATAAATTCTATGCATTCTTTTATTTATAAATTCAGTCACTCAACTACTTATCTCCTTTGGTACTGATTTTGGACCACAATTGAATTCTGGCTCTGGAAGGGGGTACATGTATGTGTGTGTGGTGGGTGGTCAGAGTATGCAAAGGACATACACTCAGTAAATAACCAAGCTAGAGAAATGATGACAGTTTGTTGCCAAACCTAATGCAGTAGTAGGATTTGGAATGTTTTTCTGAGGGCAGTATCTGAGCTTTGGGGAAACCACAGCCACTTCTTATCAGGACTTACAGATCCCTCACTGCTTAGTTTAGCAACAACTTGGCTCGACCCTGATCAAGTCCTGAAGAATAACTTCCTTCCTATACGTTTTAACAAGTGTGAGAATAATTTTTTCTTTATCAGTGCTCACCACAGGTCCATTTATCACATGCCAATTTATTTCCATGCTAATTTCAAACCATTTTCTCAATCTTGCATTCATTGGACAAACAGCATTTTATATACAAAATGAATAAAGTGCTTTTCCTCATCCTCTGCAAAGCCAGTAACTCTGCAGGGCCTTGAATTCATCTTTGTCTAGGAACACATCTCCTCATGTTAAGCCTTCCTCTGTCTCTCTCTCCTGTAGTGTTCCTATTAGCTTAGGCATCTGTGTACAAAGAAAACTATCAAAAGTAGAAGAAAATGCTTTTTAGGCCCACACTCCTGCCTAGCTGCTGTCATTTTTCTGCTCTCCCTCATGGCTTCCACATTGGAGGGTGCTGTCTATATCTGTGCCATTCTTCATCTCACCTGTCAGTTCAGTTCAGTTCAGTTGCTCAGTCATGTCCGATTCTTTGCAACCCCATGGACCACAGCACGCCAAACCTCCCTGTACATCA
>SJYX01022544.1:54635-65254 GCA_006410675.1 Oreotragus oreotragus | reverse complement strand
CATACCTATTTTGTATGTTGCAATTAATTTCAGACGAATTTCTTGTTCTTTATGTACTTCTATGTCTAAAAGATTCCAGATTATTTACCAAAGTGTCAGGGAGGGGAATTTGTTGCTATGAAACAATGTTGAGTAAAGTAAAGTTGAATTATTTAACCAGAAGTAGTGTGTCTGAAAACACAAAAATTTCATTTTGCATTTTCACTAACCTTTGAGCTGTTAAATTCCCCTTTATGATTAAAACCTATTCAAGGATTTTTTTTTAATAGCAAAAGCATAAATTCTATGCATTCTTTTATTTATAAATTCAGTCACTCAACTACTTATCTCCTTTGGTACTGATTTTGGACCACAATTGAATTCTGGCTCTGGAAGGGGGTACATGTATGTGTGTGTGGTGGGTGGTCAGAGTATGCAAAGGACATACACTCAGTAAATAACCAAGCTAGAGAAATGATGACAGTTTGTTGCCAAACCTAATGCAGTAGTAGGATTTGGAATGTTTTTCTGAGGGCAGTATCTGAGCTTTGGGGAAACCACAGCCACTTCTTATCAGGACTTACAGATCCCTCACTGCTTAGTTTAGCAACAACTTGGCTCGACCCTGATCAAGTCCTGAAGAATAACTTCCTTCCTATACGTTTTAACAAGTGTGAGAATAATTTTTTCTTTATCAATGCTCACCACAGGTCCATTTATCACATGCCAATTTATTTCCATGCTAATTTCAAACCATTTTCTCAATCTTGCATTCATTGGACAAACAGCATTTTATATACAAAATGAATAAAGTGCTTTTCCTCATCCTCTGCAAAGCCAGTAACTCTGCAGGGCCTTGAATTCATCTTTGTCTAGGAACACATCTCCTCATGTTAAGCCTTCCTCTGTCTCTCTCTCCTGTAGTGTTCCTATTAGCTTAGGCATCTGTGTACAAAGAAAACTATCAAAAGTAGAAGAAAATGCTTTTTAGGCCCACACTCCTGCCTAGCTGCTGTCATTTTTCTGCTCTCCCTCATGGCTTCCACATTGGAGGGTGCTGTCTATATCTGTGCCATTCTTCATCTCACCTGTCAGTTCAGTTCAGTTCAGTTGCTCAGTCATGTCCGATTCTTTGCAACCCCATGGACCACAGCACGCCAAACCTCCCTGTACATCACCAACTCCCAGAGTCTACCCAAACTCATGTCCTTTGAGTCGGTGATGCCATCCAACCATCTCATCCTCTGTCGTCCCCTTCTCCTCCCACCTTCAATCTTTCCCAATATCAGGGTCTTTTCAAATGAGTCAGCTCTTCTCATCAAGTGGCCAAAGTATTGGAGTTTCAGCTTCAGCATCAGTCCTTCCAATGAACACCCAGGACTGGTCTCCTTTAGGATGGACTGGTTGGATCTCCTTGCAGTCCAAGGGATTCTCAAGAGTCTTCTCCAAAACCACAGTTCAAAAGCATCAGTTCTTCGGTGCTCAGCTTTCTTTATGGTCCAACTCTCACATCCATACATGACTACTGGAAAAATCATAGCCTTGACTAGATGGACCTTTGTTGGCAAAGTAATGTCTCTGCTTTTTAATATGCCGTCTAGGTTGGTCAAAAATTTCCTTCTGAGGAGTAAGCATCTTTTAATTCCATGGCTGCAGTCACCATGTGCAATGATTTTGGAACCCCCCAAAATAAAGTCACCCACTATTTCCACTGTTCCCATATATCTACCATGAAGAGGTGGGACTGGATGCCTTGATCTTAGTTTTCTGAATGTTGAGTTTTAAGCCAACTTTTTCACTCTCCTCTTTCACTATCATCAAGAGGCTCTTTAGTTCCTCTTCACATTCTGCCATAAGGTTGGGGTCATCTGCATATCAGAGGTTGTTGATATTTCTGCTGGCAATCTTGATTCCAGCTTGTGCTTCATCCAGCCCAGTGTTTCTCACCTGTCAAGGCTCCCACAGTCACTCCACTGGAACTGAGTCCCCACAGCTTCTCTGTGAGCTCTCGTGACCTGTCACACTTCACTTCTGTCCTGGGGATCACCCTGCTCTTATTCCATCAAATGTGTTCTTTTCCTCCCTGAGCCATGCTCTTCTGCTATTCCTTCTCCCTTCAGTTCAGTTCAGTTCAGTCGCTCAGTCGTGTCCAACTCTCTGCGACCCCATGAATCTCAGCACACCAGGCCTCCCTGTCCATCACCAATTCCCGGAGTTCACTCAGACTCAAATCCATCGAGCCAGTGATGCCATCCAGCCATCTCATCCTCTGTCTTCCCCTTCTCCTCCTGCCCCCAATTCCTCCCAGCATCAGAGTCTTTTCCAATGAGTCAACTCTTCGCATGAGGTGGCCAAAGAACTGGAGTTTCAGTTTTAGCATCATTCCTTCCAAAGAAATCCCAGGGCTGATCTCCTTCAGAATGGACTGGTTGCATCTCCTTGCAGTCCAAGGGACTCTCAAGAGTCTTCTCCAACACCACAGTTCAAAAGCATCAATTCTTCGGTGCTCAGCCTTCTTCACAGGCCAACTCTCACATCCATACATGACCACAGGAAAAACCATAGCCTTGACTAGACAGACCTTAGTCGGCAAAGTAATGTCTCTGCTTTTGAATATGCTATCTAGGTTGGTCATAACTTTTCTTCCAAGGAGTAAGCATCTCTTAATTTCATGGCTGCAGTCACCATCTGCAGTGATTTTGGAGCCCCCCAAAATAAAGTCTGACACTGTTTCCACATCTATTTCCCATGAAGTGATGGGACCGGATGCCGTGATCTTCATTTTCTGAATGTTGAGCTTTAAGTCAACTTTTACACTCTCTACTTTCACTTTCATCAAGAGGCTTTTAAGGTCCTCTTTACTTTCTGCCATAAGGGTGGTGTCATCTGCATATCTGAGGTTATGGATATTTCTCCCAGCAGTCTTGATTCCAGCTTGTGTTTCTTCCAGCCCAGCGTTTCTCATGATGTACTCTGCATATAAGTTAAATAAGCAGGGTGACAATAGACAGCCTTGATGTACTCCTTTTCCTATTTGGAACCTTCTACCTTAGTGGTGGTTATCGGTGACCTTAGGAACTTATCTTGTACATCATCCTGAATGTCTGAATTCTCAGGGCTCAGAAATAGTTTTCCTGACATTCTCCTTATACTTCTTTTCAAGTATCCTCATCTCTCCCCAACCCTGAAAAAAATGATCAGGTTTCTCAAGGTCCATTCTTAACATAAGTAAAATGGAACTGGGCTTCCCTGGTGGCTCAGTAATAAAGAATCTGTCTGCCAAGGCAGGAGGTGTACGTTTGATCCCTGAATCGGGAAGAACCCCTGGAGGAGGAAATGGCAACCTACTCCAGTATTCTTGCTGGGAAAATCCAATGGACAAAGAAGCCTGGCGGGCTACAGTCCATGGAGTCAGAAAGAATTGGAGAGGACTGAGTGACTGAGCACACACGCAAAACGGAAATGATGAATTTCCTCTCCAAATGCATTTCCTCTTGGGCTTTTCCCAGTTCATTAAAACTTACTAACCTGTTGCTTATTTAGGAGTCTGGGAATTAACACTTATTTTTATTCCTTCCCTTACTTAGATCATATTAAATATGGTCTATCAGCAAGTACTAATAATCTTTCCTCTAAAATACAGTAGTTTTTCTCTATGTTCACTGCTGACCTCCAAATTTAAGCTGCCACTATCTCTCACTTGATTTACTGCATTACCATCATAACTGATCTGTTCAGCTGCTCTGTTTACCCCTCCAGTTGACTCTTCATCCACAAATCACAAGAATCCTCGATAAACACCTATTGATTGAATGATCCCACTCACCTCTGTTTCAGTGGCTTAAACTTCAAGTAAAACCCAACTCTCCTTCAGATCAAATCCAGTCTAAGGCGATGAATGACTCCCATCAATGCTCCAATCTTATACCCTTGCCACCTTAAGTCATAGAACATCGACATCTTCACAATGTCATGATGTTTTCAAGTTTAAAACCTTAGACAATTTTATTCCATTCCTAGAATTGTATGTCCTGGCACTATCCACAGCTGGTGCTTTCTCTTCATTAAGGCTTCAGCTGAAAGGTCACATAATCACTGCAGCTTTCTATCCACTGTAGTTAAATAACCTGATTGACATATGCTATTTCAGCACCTTTTTGTTTCCTTCATATTTATTTCAGACATTGTAAACACTAGTGTATTTACTCTTATTTACTCCCTATCATGTCTATTCTATTGCTTACCTTTTGCAGAATATCTGGCATATGGTATTTAGACAAAGAATAAATTAAAGAGGAGGATGAAATAAAAGCAGTTTCCTATCATTTTTCATGTCATGGAAGAACTCTACAAATAAGGCTTTCCTAAAACCGAAGAGAAACATTAGAAAAATATTTAAAGGTAATTCAATTCAAATCTTATTAAAGTAGTCCCAATGTAATTATTGACAATGATGTATTTTTTTTTTCTTAAGTGACTAAGGTATCATTTAGGAAAATGTTCCTGTTTAGTCTAAATCAAGGAATAAGAAAAAAAACACAATTTTCTTTTTTAAAAGTAATATTGAAAAACAGTACATTTTAACTATTTAAACATGCTGACAAGGTTAAATCAATGGTAGACAGTAAACATAAGAAATCCATATTCTTTTAATCTGAATTATTTTCCTCTATTTTATTTTCACATTCAAAAATCAAATAGAGACAATCAGTGCTTAGCAAAAAATTTAAAAATCCAGAAATAAAAAAGAAAGACAGAAGGAAAAAAGAAAGTCTGATTCACACAGATCTCATAAAATGTTACAAAAGCAGTGATTATTCATTCAAAGATTAATAAGTGAAAATTGGATTAATGAAGATTCCATTTATTTTATATTTTAAGTGGAAAGTTTTTTTTAGCACTTGATTGCATTTCTCCCTTGAGGTAATGTAAGGTGAATTAAACCACACAGCCTCAAAAATACAGTCTGAAGTTAGTAGCTTGGGGCATGAATAGGAAAGACAGAATTATGTTGCAACTGAAGCATTACACCTTTAGCTCCTTTTTTTCCCCCCCACATCATAAAGGTTATCAAATGCTTTGTAGACTCTGTAAGACTACCATTGATGTATTGCATTTCCCTGAAACTCAGGAATTAAAAGTCCAGGATCTTGGAGAATCACCTCCTTTCCCTGCCGTGGTGTCTCTAGTACACAGAGCCTGACTGGACCGTCACGTTTCCTGTCTGGCCCCAACCTCTTATTAGCTAGAAAAAGTAACTATCCCCATTTCATCAGACTGGAAGTCTTGCCACACCACAAAATAAAGGTGAAAAGGACATAAAGATAGAGGTGGCTACAAAAGCCTCAAAGCAAAAGTGTACCAAATGAGAAAGCAAAATCAGCAACCACAGAGTTCACAGAAAATTTGGGGGTACCAATCATGAGTTCAGCATCAGTGAGAATTAAATACTTATCACGGACATAACATTTCCAGTGTGCCAATTTTAAGATCAGGTGATGAGCAAAAGCAATCATGGGTCATGACAAACGTATGCTGCTGCTGCTGCTAAGCCGCTTCAGTCGTGTCCGACTCTGTGTGACTCCATAGATGGCAGCCCACCAGGCTCCTCCGTCCCTGGGATTCTCCAGGCAAGAATGCTGGAGTGGGCTGCCATTTCCTTCTCCAAATGTATGATGAGGTACTAACAATATAAAAACCAGGTGTCTAGTTGCTTTTACTTTTTCCTATAGAACAGATGCTTCTACATGCATTTTTTCAGTTTATTAACACTATTCATTGGAAACAGAGCTAAAACCAAGTCAGTTATGAATGAAAAATTTATCTTTCAACTTCAGTTAAATTTGGCAGATTTAAATCAAGTGTATGGCTCTGCTTGCTCCCAGAACTTTGCTAAAATAGGGGTAATGTATCACTGCCACAGAGGTAAAAAGAACAGGATAGGAGAGAATGAGAGATGAAAGAAAGATACTTTTTCTTTTCTTTTTTTTTTTTTTAAGAAATACAAAGAGGTGTTATCAGAGGAGACAGAGCTGAAAACCATGCTGGGAATAGCTGGGAATGGCCAGAAAAAGCAAGTCATTTTATGTGGCTCAGAGGTTAAAGTGTCTGCCTCCAATGCAGGAGAACTGGGTTCGATCCCTGGGTTGGAAAGATCCACTGGAGAAGGAAATGGCAACCCACTCCAGTATTCTTGCTTGGAGAATCCCATGGACTGAGGAGCCTGGTGGGCTGCAGTCCCTGGGGTCACAAAGAGTCGGACACGACTGAGTGACTTTACTTACTTATCCTCAAATATACCTACTCAGGAGTACTCTGCAAAATGGAGGTGAAGAAACAGATAAAATGGACAGATGGGTTTTAAACATAAAGACCAAATTTAACCCTCAGATTCTCCATTAACCCTCAGATTCTCCATTTACCAAGTCTATCCAGTCAAGCAACTAAACCTTTGAAACTCTAGCCTGATCCAGAGGCTCATTCCAGGGTCACCAAGTACAGCAAAGAGCAGGACAAGATTTACTGAAAGCATGAGAGGACGAAGAAAAAGCCTGCACTGAGGAAAGTAAATTTTCATGTTTCTTACTTTGCTTGGTACCATGCTAGCTGGGACCTCAACAGCCATCCACCACTACTCACACACACTTACTTCCCTCCCCCAGTTATAGAAATGCTTTTTCTCTGAATAGTCTTTGTGGCCTCAGGGAAAGATATAGAGTACACACACACACACACACACAGATGTTTCCCCCAGTGGGAAAAACAAAACAAAACAAAACAACAACAACAACAAAACCCAGATCTCTCTCCATTCTCTCTGTATTAAATCCTATCTATTGACTAGTTCTACAACCCAGAATGAACTTCTATTGATTTTTTCAGTGATTCAACCTAAAGTATAAACAAAAACAACAACAAAGGATGATAAGAAATTTAAGGAAAATCTCTAAAGTAAAAAAGAGAGAAATCAAACAAATAGAATCTAACAAAAATAAGAAATATGGCAAGTAAAACTCTTAAGAGAAAAACCTTACAATATTTCAGATAGTTAGAGAAGGTATTACATTTATGAAACATTAACATCAGAAGAAATAATACCAAACTTACTTTGAAGAAATATTTTTTTTAATTTTAAAAAATATAGTAGGAAAAATACATGACTCACCTTATTTGATGAGGTCATTATTACTGATACCAAAGTGAGATTAAACACATACAAGCAATTTCTTAGAGGCATTTTTGGTTTTTTTAGCTATTTAAGCAATATTTTAAAATTCCTCACTTGGCTCTTGCTTATTCACTTTTAACAAGGGATCAAATTATAGTCATCATCATTCAACAAGTACTTAATGTCTCCTTGTGTGTGAGAGACTGTTCTCTGTGTGGACGTGGAGTCTGGTAAACTGTGGCAAACCTCAAAAAAGTTTGAGGGCTACTGGGTACTAAGACCTAGAGTATTTGGTTTATATTTGCACAGTGAGAAAGAGGGGGAAATGTCCCTGTGAATACCAGTTTCTGATGTGCGTGACAAAGGATGACTAGAAAACACTATGGGGGGATGCGTTTTGACTGGGGGAGAATGATTTATTTTAGACATGTGAGTTGGGGGCATCTAAGGCATCCATGTGGAAGTGAGGAAGCAGAATATGTGGTTCTACTGATCAGGAAGAACCTACGTGACAGTTGTCTCTGTGTCTGGCTTGAAAATGAAGCCACGTGTGCGTTAAGAAGGCACAGCGTGAGCAGAGGGCAGCACAGAACCTAGGCTGGGGAACTACGGAACCTGACACTCAGAGTGCGGGGGGTGAACCAGCGACATAGCCAAGCCAGAGGCAGAAACAGGCACTGTCATGAAAGCTACAGGGAACAGAGTGTTTCTGAAAGGAAGGAGTGGTTTGAAACCTATTCTTCTGCACACTCTGTAAAATGAAACTGGAAAGTCTGGTCACTGGCCACCTGAGCAAGGGCAGTAACTGATCCAGGCGGGTGCAGTGCAGGTAAGAAAAAGGCGGTGGCTCACTGACGGGTGACTTACCCGAGAGAACGAGGATTTTCCTGACCAGTTCCTGCTAATTTGCCGAAAGAATGGACTTGGGTTTGAGAGTTTGAAAGACACAGGTTTGAGAAATCTTTACTAGAAAGAGACTACTAAAAACACAGCAGCAGGAGGTTTTCAAGGGAGCCAATGACTAATAACAATCACAAAATCCAAGATCCAAGACTCTCCAGTTATTGAGAATAGATTTCAAAACCATTTTGCCTTTTAGCGGAATCCATGAAAATGGATGAAAAAGGCATGAACAGCTAACTTAAAACATATCTGATAAAACTTGCCTCCAAAGTATAAAGGAACCTAAAATAGGTGATTGCATGTTTTGCTTTAACAATTTAAATTTCAACATTATAAAATAACTTACATTATTCAGAATAGTGTAAATCTGTCCACATTTGGGGGATAAAAAGAGAATTCAGACTCAACAGGTATTCGACCCAGTTCTATTTTTACATACATTTTTTTTTTATAATACAGAAAGGAAAAGAAAAAGAAAAAAGATGTTTGTTGATATATATAAGACCTAAATCAAATCCCTTATGATTACACAGTGGAAGTGACAAATAGATTCAAGGGACTAGATCTGATACAGTCCTGAAGAACTGTAGATGGAGGTTCGTGACATGGTACAGGAGGCAGTGATCAAGACCATCCCCAAGAAAAAGAAATGCAGAAAGGCAAAATGGTTGTCTGAGGAGGCCTTACAAACAGCTGAAAAAAGAAGAGAAGCTAAAGCCAAAGGAGAAAAGGAAAATTATACCCATTTGAATGCAGAGTACCAAAGAACAGCACAGAGAGATAAGAAAGCCTTCCTCAGTGATCAGTGCAATGAAATAGAGGAAAACAATAGAATGGGAAAGACTAGAGATCTCTTCAAGAAAATTACAGATACCAAGAGAACATTTCAAGCAAAGATGGGCTCAATAAAGGACAGAAATGGTATGGACCTAACAGAAGCAGAAGATATTAAGAGGAGGTGACAAGAATACACAGAAGAACTATACAAAAAAGATCCTCGTGACCCATATAACCAAGATGGTGTGATCACTCACTTAGAGCCAGACATCCCGGAGGCCGAAGTTAAGTGGGCCTTTAGGAAGCATTGCTATGAATAATGCTAGTGGAGGTGAAGGAATTCCAGCTGAGCTATTTCAAACCTAAAAGATGACGCTGTGAAAGTGCTGTACTCAATATGCCAGCAAATTTGGAAAACTCAGCAGTGGCCCCAGGACTGGAAAAGCTCAGTTNTATACAAAAAAGATCCTCGTGACCCATATAACCAAGATGGTGTGATCACTCACTTAGAGCCAGACATCCCGGAGGCCGAAGTTAAGTGGGCCTTTAGGAAGCATTGCTATGAATAATGCTAGTGGAGGTGAAGGAATTCCAGCTGAGCTATTTCAAACCTAAAAGATGACGCTGTGAAAGTGCTGTACTCAATATGCCAGCAAATTTGGAAAACTCAGCAGTGGCCCCAGGACTGGAAAAGCTCAGTTTTCATTCTAATCCCAAAGAAAGGCAATGCCAAAGAACGCTCAAACTAGCGCACAACTGCACTCATCTCACACGCCAGTCAAGTAATGCTCAGAATTCTCCAAGTTAGGCTTCAACAGTACATGAACCAAGAATTTTTGGATATTCAAGCTAGATTCAGAAAAGGCAGAGGAACTAGAGATCAACATCCCTTGGATCATAGAAAAAGCAAGAGAGTGCCAGAAAAACATCTACTTTTGCTTCATTGACTACTCTAAAGCCTTTGACTCTGGATCACAACAAACTGGAAAATTCTTAAAGAGATGGGATTACCAGACCATCTGACCTGCCTCCTGAGAAATCTGTATGCATGTCAAGAAGCAACAGTTAGAACTAGACATGGAACAATGAACTGGTTCCAAATTGAGAAAGGAGTACACTGAGGCTGTATATTGTCACCCCACTTATTTAACTTATATGGAGAGTACATCATATGAAATGCCAGACTGGATGAAGCACAAGCTGGAATCAAGATTGCTGGGAGAAATATCAATAATCTCAGATATGCAGATGACACCACCCTTATGGAAGAAAGTGAAGAGGAACTAAAGAGCCTGTTGATGAAAGTGAAAGAGGAGAGTGAAAAAGCTGGCTTAAAGCTCAATATTCAGAAAACGAAGAACATGGCATCCAGTCCCATCACTTCATGGCAGATAGATGACGGAATAATGGAAACAGTGACATACTTTAATTTCTTGGGCTCCAAAATCACTGCAGATGGTGCCTGTAGCCATGAAATTAAAAGATGCTTGCTCCTTGGAAGAAAAGCTATGACCAACCTAGACAACATATTAAAAAGCAGACATTACTTTGCTCACAAAGTTTCATCTAGTCAACATATGGATGTGAGAGTTGGACCATAAAGAAAGCTGAGCACCAAAGAATGATGTTTCTCAGCTATGGTGTTGGAGAAGACTCTTGAGAGTCCCTTGCACTGAAAGGAGACCAACCAATCCATCCTAAAGGAGATCAGTCCTGAATATTCATTGGAAGGACTGATGCTGAAGCTGAAGCGCCAATACTTTGGCCACCTGATGCAAAGAACTGACTCACT
>SJYX01022544.1:43312-53945 GCA_006410675.1 Oreotragus oreotragus | reverse complement strand
TGCAATGAAATAGAGGAAAACAATAGAATGGGAAAGACTAGAGATCTCTTCAAGAAAATTACAGATACCAAGAGAACATTTCAAGCAAAGATGGGCTCAATAAAGGACAGAAATGGTATGGACCTAACAGAAGCAGAAGATATTAAGAGGAGGTGACAAGAATACACAGAAGAACTATACAAAAAAGATCCTCGTGACCCATATAACCAAGATGGTGTGATCACTCACTTAGAGCCAGACATCCCGGAGGCCGAAGTTAAGTGGGCCTTTAGGAAGCATTGCTATGAATAATGCTAGTGGAGGTGAAGGAATTCCAGCTGAGCTATTTCAAACCTAAAAGATGACGCTGTGAAAGTGCTGTACTCAATATGCCAGCAAATTTGGAAAACTCAGCAGTGGCCCCAGGACTGGAAAAGCTCAGTTTTCATTCTAATCCCAAAGAAAGGCAATGCCAAAGAACGCTCAAACTAGCGCACAACTGCACTCATCTCACACGCCAGTCAAGTAATGCTCAGAATTCTCCAAGTTAGGCTTCAACAGTACATGAACCAAGAATTTTTGGATATTCAAGCTAGATTCAGAAAAGGCAGAGGAACTAGAGATCAACATCCCTTGGATCATAGAAAAAGCAAGAGAGTGCCAGAAAAACATCTACTTTTGCTTCATTGACTACTCTAAAGCCTTTGACTCTGGATCACAACAAACTGGAAAATTCTTAAAGAGATGGGATTACCAGACCATCTGACCTGCCTCCTGAGAAATCTGTATGCAGGTCAAGAAGCAACAGTTAGAACTAGACATGGAACAATGAACTGGTTCCAAATTGAGAAAGGAGTACACTGAGGCTGTATATTGTCACCCCACTTATTTAACTTATATGGAGAGTACATCATATGAAATGCCAGACTGGATGAAGCACAAGCTGGAATCAAGATTGCTGGGAGAAATATCAATAATCTCAGATATGCAGATGACACCACCCTTATGGAAGAAAGTGAAGAGGAACTAAAGAGCCTGTTGATGAAAGTGAAAGAGGAGAGTGAAAAAGCTGGCTTAAAGCTCAATATTCAGAAAACGAAGAACATGGCATCCAGTCCCATCACTTCATGGCAGATAGATGACGGAATAATGGAAACAGTGACATACTTTAATTTCTTGGGCTCCAAAATCACTGCAGATGGTGCCTGTAGCCATGAAATTAAAAGATGCTTGCTCCTTGGAAGAAAAGCTATGACCAACCTAGACAACATATTAAAAAGCAAAGACATTACTTTGCTGACAAAGTTTCATCTAGTCAACATATGGATGTGAGAGTTGGACCATAAAGAAAGCTGAGCACCAAAGAATGATGTTTCTCAGCTATGGTGTTGGAGAAGACTCTTGAGAGTCCCTTGCACTGAAAGGAGACCAACCAATCCATCCTAAAGGAGATCAGTCCTGAATATTCATTGGAAGGACTGATGCTGAAGCTGAAGCGCCAATACTTTGGCCACCTGATGCAAAGAACTGACTCACTGGAAAAGACCCTGATGCTGGGAAATATTGAAGGTGGGAGGAAAAGGTGACGACAGAGCATGAGATAGTTAGTTGGCTTCATTGGCTCAATGGACATGAGTGTGAGCAGGCTGTGGGCATTGGTGATGGACAGGGAGGCCCGGCAAGCTGTAACCATGGGGTTGCAAAGAGCTGGACATGACTGAGCGACTGAATTGAACTGAACCACCACCACCTTTTCTTTCTGTCAGCACTGGATGTGTTGGACAGAGGTGCTTAGAGGAAATCTTCCCAGAAACTTAACTTCTTATCTTTGCTTATTCAGTGCATAGGAACTCAGTGGAGATTGTGAATCATGTAAGAGCTTGTAAATGCTTTCTTACAACTGCTGAATAGAATACTGCAAGGTTTAATCTTGGAGGACCTAATACTGACCTGCCAAGTGTGAAAGGACCTTGGGTCAACTAGTATCATACATACTCTTCAGGAGCTGCTTACCATTTGGCTCAGTTCCAAAATCACTGTTTGAAAGGACTATAAAATTGTTTCTATGAGGCATGTAAAATTCTTTCTCATAATCTTTTGAAATCTATCTTATATAAACTGGCACATTCAAATAGCTTTCTGTAATATCTAAAATAGCAAAGGCTTTGGAAACTAATTGGCCTTATTTGAAAAAGGTGTACTTGTTTATTCAAAAACGAATTTACTTATTTTCCGCTAGAGAAGAGGCACTAGCTCTACCCCAAGCGATGTCTCCCCAAAGGAGATTTACTCCTTTATTTTTGTAAGCAGAGAATTCTCTAAGGGGTCCAGCGCTGAAAATCATTTGTTGAATAAGAAGAAAACTATTGGAATAATTTGCACCTAAATTGCTAATACAAAAATAAAAGGTTGCATGCTTTTGGACAATGGATAGCTTTTATTATTTGTTAAAGTTCACCCATATTTCAAGTAAACTTTTCAAATAAAGTGACCATATTTTTTGTTTAATGAGCCAATAGTTAGATTTTCTGGTGTTTTTCTTGAATTGTAACTGCTATTAGCTATAACCATTAGTCTGTCTATTCACTCAATATATAAAAGCGTAGAGTTTTAGATCTAGCCTCAAAAATTAAAAACTTAGTTTCATCTACATTATTTAGTCTTTCTGTACCTCAAAGTATTTTGAAATTGCATCAGCATTTTTCATATTCCTAAATAGGGTAATATTCACCAAGTTAAAAACAATTTTTAGCTAAACACTTAGAGATAGAAGAAAACTATAGACTAAATATTTATCAATGAACTACACAGTGAAGCATAACTCATTTTATTTTTAAAAATGCATTTTAAAATGATTCTTCTAGTTCAAAAAATAATTCTTAAAAATTTTTTAAAATATCTAATGTACCAGTATACAAATTCTAGTTACATAAAACATGCACTATTTACAAATGTAATAGTATTAATTAAAAGACCACCCACTTTGTCACATTAACTAGTAAACACCCTTACATAAAATGTAATTAACATTGAAAAACAAATGTAAATGAACCTAAAAAACCACTAAAGAGGTGGGAATTATTATAAAAGAAGTGTGTTTGAAAATACTCTGTGATTGTTAGTATAACATAAAAATGCTAAATTTTAAATGTTTTTCAGATCACTAAGATATAGATTATTTCAGAATTTATCCGAATTAAAAAATCTTTTAGTATTCATGTAATGCTAATAATTAAAAATTATTTGAAAAGGAGTAATGCCTTTTTTTACAACATAAAAAAAGACTACAAGTAGCAATATAAATTAGTGTTCTAAACAGAATAATCATAAAGATAGTTTGGTTATAAAACTTTTGCAGGATAACTTCACTTTTTCCCCCCAATAAAACACACTCTAGAAAATCATACCAATTCCTCATAATTTATTTTTTCACATTTTATTTCTTAGTGGCTATGTAAAAATAACCTGTATTTCCCATGATATGAAATTAGAGCCTATTACCAAATTTAGTTCAAAATACATTTCTGTATCTTTATGAGCTGCAGATGCATAAAGCAAAAAATGAGCAGAATGTTTTGTAAACTTTGAAACTATTCCATATTCTGTTGTTGCTGAGTAAGTTTCTTGGTTATGAGATGAAAACAAATTGAACAAAATTCTCTCTAATGTCCACTTGACAGAATAAGATGCTAGCTTCACAGGAGTTTTCATAAATAGCACAATTAACTACATGGTGACTTGGTAGTTTCCACACCGATTTATAACACTAACCATTTGTTTATAGCTTGATGATGATGAGTCAGGTCCTCAAATAAATTAACCCCAATCTTGTGTAAGAAATTATCCCTTAATCTTGTGCAAGAAAATGTAAGAAAGCTTTAGGCTAGGAATAGTGTTCCTCCTCAAGAAAATTAGAGATACCAAGGGAACATTTCATGCAAAGATGGGCACAATAAAGGACAGAATGGTATGGACCTAACAGAAGGAGAAGATAATAGGAGGAGGCGACAAGAATACACAGAAGAACTATACAAAAAAGATCCTCATGACCCATATAACCATGATGGTGTGATCAGTCACCTAGAGCCAGACATCCTGGAGGCTGAAATTAAGTGGGCCTTAGGAAGCATTGCTAAGAACAAAGCTAGTGGAGATGACAGAATTCCAATTGAGCTATTTCAACTCCCAAAAGATGATGCTTGAAAGTGCTGCACTCAATATGCCAGCAAATTTGGAAAACTCAGCAGTGGCCCCAGGACTGGAAAAGCTCAGTTTTCATTCCAATCCCAAAGAAAGGCAATGCCAAAGAATGTTCAAACTAGCACACAACTGTAGTCATCTCACACGCCAGTCAAGTAATGCTCAAAATCCTCCAAGTTAGGCTTCATCAGTATGTGAACCAAGAATTTCCAGATGTCCAAGCTGGATTTAGAAAGGGCAGAGGAACCAGAGGTCAAATTGCCAACATCCACTGGATCATAGAAAAAGCAAGAGAATTCCAGAAAAACATCTACTTTTGCTTCATTGACTACTCTAAAGCCTTTGACTGTGTGGATCACAACAAACTGTGGAAAATTCTTAAAGAGATGGAATACCAGACCACCTGACCTGCCTCTTGAGAAAACTGTATGAAGGTCAAGAAGCAACAGTTAGAACTGGACATGGAAAAATGGGTTGGTTCCAAATTGAGAAAGGAGTACGTCAAGGCTGTATATATTATCACCTTGCTTATTTAACTTATATGCAGAGTACATCACATGAAATACTGGGCTGGATGAAGCATAAGCTGGAATCAAGATTGCTGGGAGAAATATCAATAACCTCAGATATGCAGATGACACCACCCTTATGGCAGAAAGTGAAGAGGAACTAAAGAGCCTATTGATGAAAGTGAAAGAGGAGAGTGAAAAAGCTGGCTTAAAACTCAACATTCAAAAAATGAAGATCATGGCATCCAGTCCCATCACTTCATGGCAAATAGATGAGGAAACAATGGAAACAGTGACATACTTTAATTTCTTGGGCTCCAAAATCACTGCAGATGGTGCCTGCAGCCATGAGAGACGCTTGCTCCTTGAAGAAAAGCTATGACTAGCCTAGACAACATATTAAAAAGCAGAGACATTACTTTGCTGACAAAGTTTCATCTAGTCAATGCTATATGGTTTTTCAGTAGCCATGTATGGATGTGAGAGTTGGACTATAAAAAAAGCTGAGCACCAAAGAATGATGTTTCTCAGCTGTGGTGTTAGAAAAGATGCTTGAGAGTCCCTTGGACTGCAAGGAGATCCAACCAATCTATCCTAAAGGAGATCAGTCCTGAATATTCATTGGAAGGACTGATCCTGAAGCTAAAGCTCCAATACTTGGGCCACCTGATGCAAAGAACTGACTCACTGGAAAAGACCCTGATGCTGGGAAAGATTGAAGGCTGGAGGAAAGGGGATGACAGAGCATGAGATAGTTTGTTGGCTTCATCAACTCGATGGACATGAGTGTGAGCAAGCTGTGGGAGTTGGTGATGGACAGGAAAGCCTGGCGTGCTGCAGTCCACGGGGCTGCAAAGAGTCAGACACAATGAGCAACTGAACTGAACTGAGTGTTCCTGCTCTTATAATTTGTCTGGGGAATTTCCCTCAGAGTCTGAAAAGGGCTAGGAACAAGCGACAACCATCGATGTGAAAGTGTTTTCAGAACACAAATGAAAAAATTATCTCATCATTGTATAGTTATAGAGGTACCTTGATCAAACCAGTAGTAACTGGCATACTCACAGTATTTAACATCCTTGGCTCCAAATAACCTGGCCGTTATTGTATTTGGCATCATTTAAATTATTGAAAAGAAATAAACTGCTATAGCTATTGCAGACATTTTCAAAAGTAAATGTTCCAAAAATGCCTTAAGCAAAAGAAAACATCTCATTTGTTCCAATTTCAGGTAATTTGTTTTACTGCCCCTTAAATAGTTTTTTTTTTTTTTGTATTTATTTTAAATAGTTCTTTATATACAGTAGGGCCTCAATTAAGAAGGACTTACTCATTTAAATGAATAACTCAATGACTGATAACTGAACAGCAAGTGCTCAACAAATGTTTGCTGTATCAAGTTATTAATCCATTAATTAATCTCAATCAGAACTCCCTGAATTTGGCAGATAAACCAAAAACATAAAAAGAGCTAATAAATATTTTTTCATTCTTAATTTCTCACTGTCACTATCCAATATCTTTCATAACTTGATCTTATTTTTGACACATGGAAAAGTCTTTTAAGTATTCATTTTTAGACCAGAATTTCCATATGTTGTACTGTCTATGTCAAATCAAGACAGAGCATGAGATAGTTTGTTGGCTTCATCAACTCGATGGACATGAGTGTGAGCAAGCTGTGGGAGTTGGTGATGGACAGGAAAGCCTGGCGTGCTGCAGTCCACGGGGCTGCAAAGAGTCAGACACAATGAGCAACTGAACTGAACTGAGTGTTCCTGCTCTTATAATTTGTCTGGGGAATTTCCCTCAGAGTCTGAAAAGGGCTAGGAACAAGCGACAACCATCGATGTGAAAGTGTTTTCAGAACACATATGAAAAAATTATCTCATCATTGTATAGTTATAGAGGTACCTTGATCAAACCAGTAGTAACTGGCATACTCACAGTATTTAACATCCTTGGCTCCAAATAACCTGGCCATTATTGTATTTGGCATCATTTAAATTATTGAAAAGAAATAAACTGCTATAGCTATTGCAGACATTTTCAAAAGTAAATGTTCCAAAAATGCCTTAAGCAAAAGAAAACATCTCATTTGTTCCAATTTCAGGTAATTTGTTTTACTGCCCCTTAAATAGTTTTTTTTTTTTTTNGTGTTCCTGCTCTTATAATTTGTCTGGGGAATTTCCCTCAGAGTCTGAAAAGGGCTAGGAACAAGCGACAACCATCGATGTGAAAGTGTTTTCAGAACACAAATGAAAAAATTATCTCATCATTGTATAGTTATAGAGGTACCTTGATCAAACCAGTAGTAACTGGCATACTCACAGTATTTAACATCCTTGGCTCCAAATAACCTGGCCGTTATTGTATTTGGCATCATTTAAATTATTGAAAAGAAATAAACTGCTATAGCTATTGCAGACATTTTCAAAAGTAAATGTTCCAAAAATGCCTTAAGCAAAAGAAAACATCTCATTTGTTCCAATTTCAGGTAATTTGTTTTACTGCCCCTTAAATAGTTTTTTTTTTTTTTTGTATTTATTTTAAATAGTTCTTTATATACAGTAGGGCCTCAATTAAGAAGGACTTACTCATTTAAATGAATAACTCAATGACTGATAACTGAACAGCAAGTGCTCAACAAATGTTTGCTGTATCAAGTTATTAATCCATTAATTAATCTCAATCAGAACTCCCTGAATTTGGCAGATAAACCAAAAACATAAAAAGAGCTAATAAATATTTTTTCATTCTTAATTTCTCACTGTCACTATCCAATATCTTTCATAACTTGATCTTATTTTTGACACATGGAAAAGTCTTTTAAGTATTCATTTTTAGACCAGAATTTCCATATGTTGTACTGTCTATGTCAAATCATCATCTTACAGTAAATTGGAAAGTTATCAAACATGAGGTGAGGTGAAGTCGCTCAGTCGTGTCCGACTCTTTGCGACCCCGTGGACTGTAACCTACTAGGCTTCTCCGTCCATGGGATTCTCCAGGCAAGAATACTGGAGTGGATTGCCATTTCCTTCTCCAGGGGATCTTCCTGACCCAGGGACTGAACCCGGGTCTCCCACATTGGAGGCAGACGCTTTAACCTCTGAGCCACCAGGGAAGCCCGTAGGGAAGGATGTATTCATTTGACTTCAATCCTAAATCTGTAGCATGAAAGTGTTCTTAATATAAGAAACATTTTCTATGTTCAATGCAGGATGCAGGATGCTTGGGGCTGGTGTATGGGGATGATCTGGAGGGAAGATGTGGGGTGAGAGGTGGGAGGGGGGTTCATGTTTGGGAGTTCATGTAAAAAAATAAATACAAAAAATAATAAAGAAAAAAAATAAGAAACAGAAAAAATTCTTATACTAATTCCAGCTGTTTTAATTGTTGGAATAATGACTTAGTTTATGTAAATCACTTTAGTGCCCAGGACTGCACCAGCTGAACAATCCATGTTGATGAAGATCATACTGGGACACTTTGCAGGCACATTAAGATGTGAGAAATCCAGGCTGTCTACTCCGGGGCTTGATTTATCTGGCATGGCTATCTTTAGTATCACAGCAATTGGGAAACCGCCAAATTGCTACTGAATTATGCTGTGTGTGTGATGACTTAGACCTCTAGCTCCTAATTTTAAACTAATAAGAATGTACACTGTCCTAGACATCTTAAAACGTACTATGCTGTGAAGAATAAAAAAGATAAAGTGTAACCTTTACTTGAAAAGTTGTTCAATGTGTATTTTAAACTGAAATGTTTGGTGCAACTGTTAGTGATCATACTGTTCATTAGTGGACAAAAATTATGGACTGTACCCAAGATTTCCATAATGGGGAAAAAAAGGTGAACCAGAGTGATCATTATGTTTTTTCTTGACATAAAACCACCATATTCAGGAAGAAAAGCTATACATGATGTAGGATCAAATTGATTCTCTTATTTAGTGAAGTGTTCCTTCTGTTTTCTTTTATTTTTTCCTTAAGTGCATGATTTAGGGGAAGATCATGAGTTTGGATCAGATAAATCTCAGTTCAAATCCCTGTTTTCCTACTTCCTTTCTGATTTATCTCCAAATCACTATTAATAACCATCCTGAGTCTTACAGTTTTATTATGTCTACATGTTTCATAATAACTATCGTCTGGGCTGTCCTGAAGATTAAATGCTCGTGTGTTCCATAGCTGCGTGTCATCCTCCTCATGCATTTTCTTGGCACTAATTATTGTTGCAAAGTTTTAAAAACAACTCTACTCTTAGGAAGTTCTATTCAAATTCTTCCATGATGGGTAGCATAAGTTTTGCCTATAAAGATGTGAAGGGCCAAACATTAAAATTTGTTCCAATAAATATTTATTTGGCAAGAATGGGGCCAGGTGCTAGAAATGGCAGGTGGTGAATGTCTCCTATTTTGAGACAGCAGTGATACTGACATCAGAGCAATGAGGTCAGCTAACCCATGATCCACCCGTAAGTTCACTCTTCTAGGAATTCCAAACTTATAAAGAAAATATGGAGGAGGACAATCTTTGGAACTGAACAACTGAAATGTAAATATGTTAGAGAAAGACATGACATTCTACTGCTAAGACTGAAAAGCAGGCAGGAACCTTCCAGAATCTTGACCATGCAGTTTTTACTTGGTTCTTTGTAGTACACCAGTAACAGGTTTTTTAAGGGGGGAAAAAACCCTTTTAGTACTAAGTTTAAGTTAGCAGTTAATAAGATTCAGTTTCTGTCACTTGTTGAATGATATCCTTTGAAAACTTCTCTCTCCTCATCATCATTCTTATATTTCATTGACTTGTTTTCCCTCTCGGTTGTGCTGCTGCTGCTGCTGCTGCTGCTAAGTCGCTTCAGTCGTGTCCGACTCTGCACGACCCCATGGACAGCAGCCCACCAGGCTCCCCCATCCCTGGGATTCTCCAGGCAAGAACACTGGAGTGGGTTGCCATGTCCTTCTCCAATGCATGAAAGTGAAAACTGAAAGTCAAGTCGCTCAGTCGTGTCCAACTAGTAGCGACCCCATGGACTGCAGCCTACCAGGCTCCTCCGGCCATGGGATTCTCCAGGCGAGAGTGCTGGAGTGGGATGCCATTGCCTTCTCCACCTCTCGGTGCTAATATTTTGGAAAGTTGTGCAAGGTAGAGTATCTGTGTTAAAATTGAAGGCTTCACAGATTTTGACTGGAAGATGCTGTGATTTCCAGCATGAGTAATGTACCAAGAGGATGCTGATTACAACATCAAAATCCACAACAGCACACCAACACTATGGATCCACTACTGAAATTTTGAGCAACCGCTCAATTATTAAAGGTCACCAGGCATCAGTTGTTCATATAAAATCACTAAAGTAAGGCAGACACCAGATGCTGACAAGCTCCTGTTTGCTTAATTTATGAACCAGACGCAGACATTTACTCTCTGCTTGAGCGCTTAGCTTCCAGGGAGACGTGCACTTTCAGAGCATGTAGATGGGGGACACACGGCATCACTTCCCTGTGCAGCACGCTGCGCGGCACTGCATTTCGAGTAAGGCATATGCTTCTGCCTCACGGTTCCTGGTTCATAATTCAAGGCTTTGGCATCATGAAAATGTATCACAGGACTGTATCCTGTGACAGTATGTGTGAAATTTGACACCACGGTTGTGTATGCTTTGAACGTGGAAGCATAGGGACGTGTGATGCACTTTAAAAAAAATAATCAAGATGGATTCAAATTGAAGTCTTGAATCGAATAGGATCTTCGTGAGGGCAGTGCACTAAAATAGATTGATTTGAGTCATGTACACAGGAATGATGACAACAGTCTTATTTTCAATAACTAATGACAGCAAAAATAAAAGGAGAGATAAATTAGCTAAAAACAAATCCACCGTGCTTTAAAGAAATATCATAACCCAGTCTTCCTTCAAAAACTTTCTGCCAG
>SJYX01022544.1:2403-32414 GCA_006410675.1 Oreotragus oreotragus | reverse complement strand
AAGGGAAGGGACTAAACGCATGGAAACAGGTCCAACACAGCTGACTGATACTGACTGTAATGAACTGAAATCCATAAGAAGGAAAATTTTTTACATACTCTGGCCTTCTCTGCCTCTTGCTGCTGCCTCCAGCCGATCCTGCCGAAACACTAAGTGACAGGTTTGAAGCTGTGGCGTCAATAAGGGCTGTTTGATGGTCCTGCTGTCTAAAAATCAAACAGCAAGTTGTTTATTATTGTTTTGTTTCGGGCATGCTTTTGGTAGGGTTGGGGAAAGGCAGGACATGTCGAAGAATAATGATGTCTCGCCCACAGGGTGAGAAAACCTGGGCATCAATGCTGTGTCTAGGACTTAAGAAGAGAGAAGCCCCCCTCTGCTGTCCGCTGGTGTGTGTGTTCCTCACCTCTGTCCCTGTCTGTCTGGAGTCTGTGCGAAGCTACTCAGCAGGCAGCTCTGTTGGTCTGACAGCGAGGATGACCCTTTCATCAAAGACAGTTTGTTCTTTCTGTGCCCCCAAAGAATCTCTGCTAATATTACGATAGATGCAAAGGAAGACTCAGAATCTGATTTTGCCAAAGTTTTAGAAAAACTATGAATCAGAACCCAGTCTCATAACCCCTCCAAAGTAGATGATGCAGAGCTCAGTGTCTGATAGACTGCTGAGATGCTTTTATTCCTACGTTAATGAATTGGTCTGAAAAGTTTCTAATGAAGGGATAGAAAAAATGCAATTTTAAAATGTATAATAGAAAAATACAGTGATTTTTCACTCTCCTTAAATAGCCAATCTTTTAACATATTTACTGCTTATTCAGTGTAAATATAACATATACTTGCCATATTTGTTCAGAAACACTAAAATCATGTATCTTAACTTATATCTTTTGTATTTTTGATTTCTGAGATTCTCTTTGGCACTACCATTTGGAGTAAAGACAATTAAGACTGCATGTACTATTTTGTGGTCTAGTACGTACTTTCATGTTAATTGTCTAAAGTGATTCTTACAACAAACTCCTGAGAGACGCAAGAATATTATTGTCACCAGTTTCCAGATGATGAACTTAAAGTGAAGAGATATTAAACATTAACGGAGATCAAATAAGAGAGTAATTAGGCAGAATGCCAAACCAGTTCTGCTTTCTTAAAATCCAAATTCTTTCCAATGTTCAAAACTCAGTATTTACCACCACAAACATATTTGGAAATGGATCTGATTTTTGAAACGCGGGTCAAATTTTCTTCACTCGAGGTGACACAAGCAGCCACGTGTGAGATTAGGCAGCACTGAGTTCCCGTTGCTGCTGAAGTAAATCACTGCTTATTTTAGTGCCTGTTCTACACTGGTTCCCAGAGTTCCCCAGTGGAGTTCAACCCCGTAGCTTCCTTGATAAAGGAACATTTATTGGGCCCTCTCCTATCCTGTCTCTTCTTATCATTTCCTTATCAGTGTGCCCTGGGATGATCTCCCAAATAAACTCCTTGCTTCAAATCCCCATCTCAAAGTCTACTTCTCTGGAAACCCAATTTAAGAAGTCAGAAATAAAGTGAGTCCATGGATATACACATATTCATAGTGATGTAACTACGAAAAATCCATAAAAGTGAAAGCTTAATTTCCCTGGACATTGTCTGTATTTCATAAATCTGAGATTAGGTATTCTATGTCTTGGCACTATCACATGGCCATTCCTAGAAGAGACCCTGGGTCTTGCATGCCTTAGTCTTGACTGGCATTTTCTGGGTGCTGTCCCAACCTTTGTAAGCTCATCCCACAGTGGTCCAAACCCAGTGATAGGAAAGCCAAGATAAGTCCTGTTCAAATTCATTGTTACCGAATTATATTTTAAATTCGCTAGAAGAATTTCCTATTGAAATGATTAAGAGGCTTTCTGAAATGCTAAGGAACTCCCTCTTAAAGGACAGTTTTCAACATTGTGAAAATTATCCACCTTTCTGAAAGAGAAAGCCAGTTCACAGTTTACAGCTGAACTGAAAAAATTTATAAATACAGAAAAGCTAAAATAATGTCTCATCAAAGTAAAAACTCAAACTATAATGTTTTTTGAATTTTAGAACTGTCAGGATATTTCTCAATTTATATTTAGATATTAAATTTAATAGGCTTCTCTTTGGGAAGATTTATTACATCTGGTATTTTGAGGGTTGAGCCAATTCACTTAGTAGAGTAAGGGAATAAAAGATATTTGTGGAAAAATCTAACCATTAGGATATTTTATTGTAAAATGAGTGAAGCATTTGAAACAGTTCATACACATAGATATGTTTTATTTTCATGTTATAATCTTATATATGACATATATAGGTGTGACTTGAGTATATATTTTTAACTCCATTCTCTAAGATTCTCACTGAATGTAAATAGAGAGAGAGGAGTTTTAATTATATAAAACAAGGGACAGAAGCTAAAAGAATTTAAAGCTCTTGCAGATATGTTCTTAACAGGGCCTGCTGCTGCTGCTGCTGCTAAGTCACTTCAGTCGTGTCCGACTCTGTGTGACCCCATAGACGGCAGCCCACCAGGCTCCCCCATCCCTGGGATTCTCCAGGCAAGAATACTGGAGTGGGTTGCCATTTCCTTCTCCAGTGCATGAAAGAGAAAAGTGAAAGTGAAGTCGCTCAGTCTGTCGGACTGTTAGCGACTCCATGGACTGCAGCCCACCAGGCTACTCCGTCCATTGGATTTTCCAGGCAAGAGTACTGGGGTGGGGTGCCATTGCCTTCCCCGTAACAGGGCCTAAAATGTTCTATTTAACAGGAACTCATATACCCTCTAACAAAAGCCACCTCAACTTCCATTATGGGTTAATTTTCATTCATTTATAGGCTGGAGATTAGAGAAAATGATCAGCTGTAAAATTACAAAACAGCTTCAAAAAACTCACTTTGAAAATTAGACTAAATGACTTTTTTATAAAGCTATACAACACAGGAGATTATTTCAAAATATCACACTGTCTCCACAAAAAAGGGCCCAAAGTAAGATAACTGTCGAGCTGCTTAATTCAAAATCACTAAAGAGGCATTCTGTGGAAAAAAAAAAAAATCAGTGAAATAAAAATAATCCTTGCAAAGTCTTTCAAAATTTAGAGGAAAATGGTGAGATTATAAAAATAAGGAAAAAAAATTATAAACAATTCTAGGAGAACTGGGAATTCCATAGAAAAAGAGGAGCTGGAGAAGAGGCATCATTTGAGGAGCTAATATTAAAATTAATAATAATATATCATAAAACATTTAAGTAGAAATGAGGTAATGCAGTCATTAAAATTCTTATTCTTAAGGAATAGTTCAGGACATGGATAATAGTGAATATTATACTTTAAAAGTGGGCTATAAATTAATATTTTAAGCATGAGTTTATTTTTTCTGAATATAGCTTGAGAATATGTAGGTGCTAATGGTAATGTTACAGGTAGTTATTTTATTTCTGCTTTAAAAAAAATCACCTACAAAGACTTTATATATTTTCTATATTTAGGAAAACAATTTAAAGTGAAGGCTATTTTTAATTGAATTGTATGCTGACATTTCAACTAAGTTACTAAGCACTGGGCTTTTCTCCAATAGCTACTTCCAAAGAATAAAAAATTTCTTCAGACAAAACCATCTTTTAATGCCTGATAGGATTAATCTGACTAAAACTAGCTAAATTGTCTTCTGATGATTTTAGGCTACACTGTCTCTACATTTTTAATAAACATTTATAAGCCAACACACTTTTAAAGGGTACTCAGAGTAGTGGGTCAGAAGGAGCTGTAACAAGAATTCCACTCTATAGCAAGTTTTACTGTGTCCTTTTCTTATCCAGCACTTGAAAACAAGTCTACTCCAGAAGTTTTTTCATATAACCTAAAGTTTCTGGATGAACATGGAATGAAAGAAACACTCCTTTCTCTGGACAACATTTTTCCCATGCATGAGCTTTCAAAAAGTTCTATTTATTACCCAGAAACACGCCATTCATTAATAATCTGCTGATTCCAAAACAAAGAATTATATTTATTATTTATTTTAAAATATATTTATTTTAATTGGAGGCTAATTACTCTACAATATTGTAGTGGGTTTTGCCATACATTGACATGAATCAGCCATGGGTGTACATGTGTTCCCATCCTGAACCCCCTCCCACCTCCCTCCCCATCCTATCCCTCAGGGTCATCCCAGTGCACCAGCCCCGAGCACCCTGTCCCATGCATTGAACCTGGACTGGTGACCCGTTTCACACATGATAATAATATACGTTTCAATGCCATTTCCCCAAATCATCACACTCTCACCCTAAAGAGTTATATTTTAAAGCACTGAACAAATGCCACACTGAGGCAGCTGCAAGCAGCATCCATCTTGGTTGAGATGTCATCTAAGCTTAATATTACTCACGGGACCAGTACCAGTACCATTGGTTTGCATATGACAAAAATCACTCAAGGTCAGTTTAAACAAGGTTGGAATCATGTAAGTCCAGCCCAGTGAGCAAGGTCAGGGATCCTAGGAATTTAGGGTGATTTGTTCCCTAAAGTGAAAGTATCCTGCTATTGATCTAACAAAAGCAAATGACAATTAAAAACAATAAAGAAAGAAGTGTTATGACTACTGACCTATGGAATTGTCCTATAATTGCTTGAAAATTAATACAATTGATAAGCAAACATATTTACTTCTTCTTGTTATATCTTTTCCCTCAAATATCAGTGGACATTCTAACATAAGTATCTTTAATCTACTGTCAGTGAATATGATATCATATAAACTCTTTAGTAACATATGCATATGTTAGTTTTCTGGGAAACAAATATACAGTTTCTACAAGTGTTAACTAAAAAATGAAAAAGCAACCCCCAAAACTCTCATAGATTTATGAAGATGTCAGGATTTGTAATGCTGAATATTGTATCAAGGACAATAATAAAAATTGCTGTGTGTGTGTGTGTGTGTGCAGTCTCTGCCCTGGTCAATCAGTTCCCCCATGAACATTAAATACAGCATATGTATCAGTAGAAAAATAAACATACGTAGTAACATACCAATGTTACTTATATATTACAGGACACAAAAGGAAGAACTTGCAGGCTCCTCTCAGATAGGTGAAAAGATCGAAGCAGAAGGGCATGGAGTATAAAATGAGACGACTGTGGGTACTAGAATTCAGTCCGAATTGGAAGAAATCATTGTCTGGGAAGAAAATCTGGTCAGAAGAAGATAAAGATGAGAAAGTGACAGGGAGTAGACTCAGCTGTCTCTGACCTGTTTATTAGTTTTATTTAGCATAAATTTACTCACCACAACTAAGCAATCTCCCACATTTCCCATGCATTTGGGCCAACCAAGCTCAGAGAGGAAGTGATGATCTATTTCACACTGTGTCTACAATTAAAGATGCTCAAAGCTGTGCAGTTGGCATCTACATACTACAGTTGATGTCAGAGGCAGACTCTGAGTCTTAAAGTCAGCAGATCATAGGAACAATCCTAAAATCTCTTGTAAGTTGGTTACTTATGTTTCTGACAGATTGGTAGAACAGATTCTGAAAAAGTAGATCCATCCATCTTTCTGTCTATCTGTCTTCACATACATACACATATACATATATGTGTGTATGCGTGTGTCTCCTTAAATAGTGAAGATCTAGTAAGAAAGTGAGTGTTTTTAGGAAGCAAAAATTGAAATTAAAGAGGGAAATCAGAGACTACATAAGCATGCAAGTCGTTCTCACCTTGGACAACAAATTAAGTCCATTTTTTTCTAATTTAGTCTCACAAAAATCTTACTAAAAATTACAGATGGTAAAACTGAACTTTCAATGGGTAAACATCTCAAACATAGTAAGTGGAATTTAAACCATAAACCTATCAAAAACCTGTTCCCATAGTCATTAAGCCATACTAACCTCACGATAATTATTAAGATGGCTTACTGAGTGAATTCCACTTCTAATCATGGTGGAACAGCTTGTGACAAAATGACACTCCTGTTGAAAACTAGAAAATGTGAGATAAAATTAAAAACTACATACACTTACTTGAAGATAAAACTGTGAAGGCACTTGGGCTTCAGGGCCAAGATCTTCAGGGGGAGAAAATAGCTGAGAGAGGTGAATTGACATTTTAAGGGCTACCTTCTCCCTCAGGTAACATGTGGTCCATGAATGGAAAAAGTTTGAGAATCCAGGCAAAAAACAAAGACGTTATTAAAAAAAAAAAAAAAGTGAGACTTGTGGCATTCTGTCTGTCTGGCACACTATCTACCGACTAGAGAAACAGAACAGTGATATCTGAGGCTGCAGTCAGGACTTGAGGGGCTCAGATCCTGGAGAGAAGGTGAGATAAGAGACCTAAGTCTGAAACTTATGGTTTTGCTCTTGAGACACTGGCTTAATTTTCAAACTGCCCGGGAAAAGAGGTAAAGTAGCCATGTAAAAATTTGAAAAGAACAAGACTGTCTTCATCAATATCACTGTGCTGAGGAAACCAAAATCGAAGCTTAGGACTTGGCCAGGAAGAGGGAGTGCATAAACCCACGGCTCTCACATGGTTCTCCTGCATGACAGCTCCCTAGGATGTGGGGAAATGGGAGCAGAATGACCCCTGCAAAGGCTAGAGATGAGCCTCCAGCCACGCCACTCTGACTGGAGTCGTCTGTCCCTAACCTACCTGATGATCAGGGAAGCCCAGTGAAAGTCGCTCAGTTGAGTCCGACTCTTGGTGACCCCATGGACTCTACAGTCAATGGGATTCTTCAGGCCAGAACACTGGAGTGGGTAGCCATTCCCTTCTCCAGGGGGTCTTCCCAACCCAGGGATGGAACCCAGGTCTCCCGCATCGCAGGCGGATTCTTTGCCAGCTGAGCCCCCAGGGAAGCCCAGCTGATGATTAGAGGATGCAGTAAACCCATAAAATGGTGGGTTTTATGACAGTTAAAACTTTTCATGTACAATGTGAGACACTCAGGAAAAATTTCAACCATACTACAAACAAGACTAAGAGGAAAGAAACCTAGGGAAAAAGGAAAAAGAGTACAAATCAAAACACAGATAAGCCAGGTATTGAAACAGGTACTGTAAAACATGGTGACTAGTATGCTTAAGAAAATGGATGACAAGATGAAGAATGCTATCAAAGAAACTGAATTTACTGGGAAAAAAAACCCTGAAATTTGAAAACTGTAAGATGTAGTAACTGAGAGCAGATCTCAACAGATTGGATTGATAGTATTCGGGGAAAAGAGAGGGTTAGTGAACTGGTATGTAGATCAGTAGAAAACATCCTGAGAAAACTAGAGAAAAAGCACAAGAGACACAGATCACACAGAACAGGGCACAGAGGGGACAGCGGAGAGGACCAGTGAACATTCAGTTGCAGGGTAGAGACTGGAGGGCAGAAGAGATATCTGAAGAAATAATGGCACTCCTGTCCCAGTAAAGGCTGCGGTCTCAGCTTTCCTGACCCCTGCTTTCTGCCTCTTCACCAGAACCTCCCCAGGACCCCTTCCTACGGGTAGGACAGACTTTGTTTTCCTGTGCCTCTCATGTGACTCCTCTTGTGGCCACACACCTGACAGACCATTGTGTAAATGAATATGGATTGTGGAGTTCTGATCACCGTTCGCTGGCTTCGGCAATGGGGAGGCCAGTGCTATGTCGAAAAGAACAATGTGTTATTCATATGTAATTAAATATGTATTGAGCTAGCAGATAGTACATTAATACATGGATATTCAAATGAACTTTATTCCATCTGTGGACCTGATTCACCAAACCTCAGTTGAAAACCTGAAGGTAAGAGTGGGGATCACACTGATGGATTTAATAATTTGGATAGGCCCCGGATAGAGAACTAATACTTTACCAGTAGCTAATACGAGGCAGCGTTTCACCTGCGTTTATGAAGCTAGATGGTATACATTCTTTCCCCCAGTTTATAGGTGAGAAACTGACTCAGAAGTGTTGGGATCACACACCTCCTAGTACAGTGCTAGTTCAAATCCTATACTGACCCCGAAGTTCATGCTGGTTCAACCACCCTGTGCTCTCTCTAAAGATAAAATAAAATAGGATAATCAAAGCAGGCATACCATCTGGAAAGAAAATATGGGCCCTACACTCCTTGGAAATACTGTTTCATGATAACCCTAAATAGTGAAAGTTCCAATATTTGTAGGTGAATCTTATTCCTCTTCTCCCATTAAACTGGAAATGGTTAGAAATGTTAAAATGAACAACACCAAATTAACTTCTCTTACAGCTCCCGAAGCTATCTAATGATTTCAATCAGTAGTATTGCTTAAAATTAATACCCTGTTTTAAAAAAAAACTTTATATTAGTAAAAATCTTTTCTAAACACAGACCTAGCAAGTACATTTGGCTGCCCAGAGTCTCTTTTCAGACTTAACAAGTCATTTCCAATGCAAAATGGTAAATCCTAACATGACCAACACTGTTATTGTGGAAACAGTTTAAAATATTAGTCACTAGATTTTCTAAATATATTTAGCAGTTTTTTGGCTACAAATGAAATCTCTTTTCAAATCTGACATGTTATTTCCAATGACCTGAACAGGCTATTTCCCTGAGGAAGCAGAATGGAACAAAGTCTCAATGCAGGCTTTCCAAAAAGAGAATAAAATAGTATCTAATATATAGTCAACGTTGACGTTATCTGTCTCTATTATCGTGCTCTCTGGCCCACGGCCCCTGAAAAATAACTGAGCTCCTCTTTTAGCAATAGATGCTCCCTGAGTTGGTTTAAAGCGATCAGGATACAGAGTTCAATAAAAGCTATGAGCGTTCCCTGGCAGCTGACACACACGAAGGTCTGGCTTTTTCAAATGATGAGCATCTTCTCCACACCTCTCCTCCACCCTCTGAGTGGCTGAGGGTGATGGGCCTCTGAGGCACCCATGAGAATACCCCTTCCTTCATCCCCTCTGCCCTAGTGCAACACACTCTTATCTTTCATCCAAATGAAAGTACAAATACCAATGAACTTGCAAAACTTACTTCTCTCAAGGAAATTTATTAAAAAAAAAAATAAGAATCAGTGCTTGGAATGAAACAATTAAATTCTAATATGGACTACTTTGAAACATCATCATGTATGATGATTAACCCTAAGGCAGATTAAGAAGAACAATTCAAAATATTAAGGATAAATAATCCAGTTTTGCAGGGGGAAAAGTTTAAAATAATATAAACTTGTCCAATTTTATTATCAGATGTATCTTAATATCAGTGTATCAGATGATGATATATGGAAATTAAACAAGGTAAATATTCAAACTTCAAACATTCTTATAATAGTTGTTTTCTTCTCTGTTTGAAATATCTTTTCATGTCAAATTCCCATTACATTTGATACTTATGGAAAAATAATGTGTTTAACACTTAAAGAATTATAAATTTGAGTAACAAAATCAGTGGGGTGAACTATCAAAGGTAAAGAAAAAAAAACAGAGAAATGTGCCCAAGGTTTCCATTAGCATCAGAAATGCACTAAATATGTGCTTATGAGCTTATGTTTCCTGTTCTCCTTCTCAGTAAATGTATAAGACATATGAAGAAGGGCAGGCAGAAACTAGAGCACACACGAAGATTCTTGTATCTTGGTTGTGACACTGTGGACACTCCACCGGGGAGAACTGACCCCGCTGTTCCTTTGTGAGGACAACACAGCTGAATCTGTTCCTGGTGTGTTATTGATAATGTGAAGACATTTTAAACCTGCTAATTTTCTCAAGTTTTCCCCTTCTGTTACTACATCTACTTTTGATACAAGAAAATTAGCAAGTTTAAATTCTCATTTTCTATAAATGTTTCTTGTGAGAACTCTTTCTCCAAATTAAACTTTAAATCTTTTGGACAGTCAAAAGGTCTTATATGATAACACTCATATAACTTAAGATTCAATCTGTCAATAACAGTAATCATTCACATGAGTATGTACAAGGAAGCCACCGAGTTTGCAAGCATGAGAAAAAAATGTGAGCTATTATGGGAAAAAGAATTCAAAATTAGAAATCATGTTGATACAATGTTACAAACCAAACAATGCTACTCAAAATACATTTTCCTTTTCTTCCATAAAATGGGATTTCAATCTTATTTGAAGTTGCCTATGTTTTACTTCTTGGTTTCTCTTGTAGCTCGGGATGCCCAAAAGGCAGTTCTGTTCAATAAGAGTAAGTGTAAATCTTAGAGATTTCAAGAAAGCTTCGCTATTAAGGCACCAGACTTCTATCTCCTAGTTCTTCCTTCCTCAAGATCTGACATAATGTGGTAGAGGAATCAGTCTTGTTGTAACTTTGGGGGAGAAAATGTGGGAGAGCCTGGGACACTGATAACCTAACAGAGTTCCATGTAGCATCAGCCCTTACCTGCTCATTGGCATGAAAAATAAACTCAAACTTGCTTAAGCTCCACTGAGGTTAGATTCTTGTTTCATACAGTTAAATCCCATTTTAAATGATATTCTCTACGTAGTTGGTGAGATCACCAAGGCTGAAATGAAATTCTTTTATGGTGAGGCCATAGCTATAAAAAACAAAAACATTTCTCTAGCATCAAAGGACAAAAGTATAGGAGAAGCCTCGGGGAAAGGGGACAAAAGAGAGAAGAATAAATGCACATTTTTAAAAAGTGCAAAAGCAATTGCACACAGCAGAGGTGGTAAACAATGGTGGTGGGAAGAGGAGAGGCAAAATGCAATAAATTTTGTTTGATTATAAATGAGTCATTAAGACGAAGTTATGTATAATTTTATCAACACAATAAACTTGACTTACTATATTTGTAAATGCTAACTTTCGGGAATCCAGAAAATTCATTTATGAAAGACATAATTTATTTGGGCTATTGAATAAATGTCAAGTACCTTTTAAAATAAAATTGATAACATATTATACATAGGTGATTTAAGACATGCTTATTACTTGCAATTCTTGGATAATTTAGTATATAAGTTTGAATAGAATGAAACTGCATATTAAGTAACAATTCTGATATTGTGAATTATCAAACAGCAATAATTATGAAAAATTAGCTCAATGCATGTTAGATTTTATTTTTAAATTTTATATTCAGGTATAGTTGATTTACAATGTTGTGTTAGTTTTAGATGTACAACAAAGTGGTTCAGTTATACACACACATATATATCCATTGTTTTTCAGATTCTTTTCCCACATAGGTTATTACAGAATATTGAGTAGAGTTCCCTCTGCTAAACAGTCCTTGTTGTTTATCTGTTTTATATCTAGGAGTGCGTATATGCTAATCCCAAACTCCTAATTTATCCTTCTCCTCCACCGCCTTTCTCATTTGGTAACCGTAAGTTTGTTTTCAAAGTCTGTGAGTCTGTTTCTGTTTTGTAAACCAGTTCATTTATAGCATCTTTTTAGATTCCACATATAAGTTCCATCATGCTATTTGTCTTTCTCTGGCTTACTTCATTTCATAATCTCTAGGTACATCCATGTTGTTGCAAATGGCAATATGTCATTCCTCTTATCACTGAGTAATATTTCATTGTGTATATGTGTGTGTGTTAGATTTTTAAATATGATAGAAAATTATACATAGGTGCTAATAACTTCAGAAGCTGAAGTCAAAGAATTTTTATTTCAGAAGACTGCTTATGACTTAACTGTATTTGATTATACCCAGTAGTCTACATGTGAAGAGTTTATGGAACACTTACTTTCATTGCAAAAAAATTATCTTTGCTTATATAAAATGGCCACAGCATGTAAAACACAATATGAAACAGAAAATTTAAATATTAGAGTCCAAAAATGAAAAAAATATGACCAATTCTAGAAATCAAAATGATCTCACATAAATGCTGTATATAAATATATATATACTTCACGGGCCAGATTATGTCTTAAAGGAATACATTAGAACACACTGCTTTACTTAACATTGCTTCTTGCACATGACATGTCTTGATTTGTATTCTCTAGATTTCTCAGTGAGAACATGCTACAAATCAACTGTCTCAGTACCAAACCATGAGTTATCAGGTTTCAATAACCGATATGGTCAAAGATAACCTCAGATATGCAGATGATATCATCCTTATGGCAGAAAGCAAAGAAGAACTAAAGAACCTCTTGATGAAAGTGAAAGAGAAGAGTGAAAAAGCTGGCTTAAAGCTCAACATTCAGAAAACTAAGATCATGGCATCCAGTCCCATCACTTCATAGCAAATAGATGAGGAAACAGTGGAAACAGTGATAGACTTTATTTTTTGGGCTCCAAAATCACTGCAGATGGTGACTGCAGCCATGAAATTAAAAGACGCTTGCTCTTTGAAAGAAAAGTTATGACCAACGTAGACAGCATATTAAAAAGCAGAGACATTACTTTGCCAACAAAGGTCCATCTAGTCAAAGCTATGGTTTTTCCAGTGGTCATGTATGGATGTGAGAGTCGAACCATAAAGAAAGCTGAGCGCCAAAGAATTGATGCTTTTGAACTGTGGTGTTGGAGAAGACTCTTGAAGCGTCCCTTGGACTGCAAGGAGATCCAACCAGTCCATCCTAAAGATCAGTCCTGGGTGTTCACTGGAAGGACTGATGCTGAATCTGAAACTCCAATACTTTGGCCACCTGATGCGAAGAGCTAACTCATTGGAGAAGACCCTGATGATGGGAAATATTGAAGGCAGGAGAAGGGGATGACAGAGGATGAGATGGTTAGAAGGCATCACAGACTCAGTGGACATAAGTTTGTGTAAACTTCTAGAGTTGGCAATGGACAGGGAGGCCTGGAGTGTTGCAGTCCATGGAGTCCCAAAGAGTTGGACACGAATGAGCAACTGAACTGATTGACTGACTGATGGTCAAAGAGCCTTGGGCAGAGGGATTGTACTGTAGGAATACTGTTCAGCAACAGATAGTCTAACAATCCACCATATGGAAAATAATGTGGCAGAAGGGAATTTAAGACATTTATCCTGGGGTTGAGCATGATAAAACCACAGCTCTGAGGGAAGCAAGTAACCCTCGGGGAGAAGACTCATTAAGTATAAAATCTTTAATCATTCCAGATTACTACAGCTCCAAAATCTTGCAGCTGAGAAAAGAAAGATATATCTAGCTGAAAGAAAACTGTGTTTATAAATAAACTGTTAAGATAAGCAACTTAAAATAAGGTTGCTGCTGCTGCTGCTAAGATCAGTCCTGGGTGTTCACTGGAAGGACTGATGCTGAATCTGAAACTCCAATACTTTGGCCACCTGATGCGAAGAGCTAACTCATTGGAGAAGACCCTGATGATGGGAAATATTGAAGGCAGGAGAAGGGGATGACAGAGGATGAGATGGTTAGAAGGCATCACAGACTCAGTGGACATAAGTTTGTGTAAACTTCTAGAGTTGGCAATGGACAGGGAGGCCTGGAGTGTTGCAGTCCATGGAGTCCCAAAGAGTTGGACACGAATGAGCAACTGAACTGATTGACTGACTGATGGTCAAAGAGCCTTGGGCAGAGGGATTGTACTGTAGGAATACTGTTCAGCAACAGATAGTCTAACAATCCACCATATGGAAAATAATGTGGCAGAAGGGAATTTAAGACATTTATCCTGGGGTTGAGCATGATAAAACCACAGCTCTGAGGGAAGCAAGTAACCCTCGGGGAGAAGACTCATTAAGTATAAAATCTTTAATCATTCCAGATTACTACAGCTCCAAAATCTTGCAGCTGAGAAAAGAAAGATATATCTAGCTGAAAGAAAACTGTGTTTATAAATAAACTGTTAAGATAAGCAACTTAAAATAAGGTTGCTGCTGCTGCTGCTGCTAAGTCACTTCAGTTGTGTTTGACTCTGTGTGACCCCACAGATGGCAGCCTACCAGGCTCCCCCATTCCTGGGATTCTCCAGGCAAGAACACTGGAGTGGGTTGCCATTTCCTTCTCCAGTGCATGAAAGTGAAAAGTGAAAGTGAAGTTGCTCAGTTGTGTCAGACTGTTAGCGACCCCATGGACTGTACGTAGCCCACCAGGCTCCTCCATCCATGGGATTCTCCAGGCAAGAGTACTGGAGTAGGGTGCCATTGCCTTCTCCTAAAATAAGGTTATATATCCCTTATTTATTATGTGATGGTGAATTTTCCCACCAAAGTTTAACATGAAACTCTTCATTAGTATTAAAGGGGCTGCATCAATTAAAGTTTGTGTTGGACAGAGTATTTAAGAATCAGTACTCTGTTAGCCAATCACCTCTACACATTCTACTGAGATTTATAATTGCAGTTAAAATAGCTCATGTGGCATCAGTAAGCACTTGTTGATAGATAGAAGATTATCATACATACCATGTATTGTATTTCCAGCTGTTTTAAATTTAAATTAGCACTCTTTCCTCATTTCCCATCTTGATGCTATGATGACAAATTCAGGCTTGTAAAAGCCTAGAATTAAATACAACTTTTAAATAAGTCTAGGTGTTTATTCATTAATCTGAAGACTGGAAAATATATTCTTGGTTGCACATTCTTTTTGTCAGTTCTGAGACTTCTCATCTCTAACTTCCTCTCTCTCTAGGTCCTTTGAGAATCCTCTCTCTCCCTGTGGTCCCTCCAGTTACCACTATCCAAACACTTAGTGTTGGTCTGTGGTCATTCTCATCGTATTACACTTTTAACAGCAAGAAGGGACAAAAGATAAAGCCTTCTTTGGTTCAGTTCAGTCGCTCAGTCGTGTCCGACTCTTTGCGACCCCATGAATCGCAGTTGGAACGTGGTTAATAAATACAGTTTTTTAAGCTATTTACAAAATATAAGCATAACATTTTAAAAGAATCCATCAGCAAGGCAAAGACTGTTGGATACGAAATACAGATTATTTTGAATCAACAGAATAAGAACAGAAGTTGATAACAACACAAGTTGTTTAGTTTACAGCAACTAAACAACAAGAAATTTATAAAGTCCCTCCATAGCCACAAGCTCATATTAATAATTATAAAAATTTCAGTCCACTTGAAAGTGTTCTTTTGATAAATATAATCTTTTAATTATAAGGGATTTTCTGATTTCCAGGGGAGAAAATAAAACAGGAAGACAGGCAGTACCTTATTACAAAAGCGAAAGTTTTCCCTTAAATCCGCACTAGCTTCTGTCTTCTAGATTTCACTGGCCAATTGGCTAGGGTATGTGAGCTGCAAAGAGAGCTGGGGAAAAAACTTTTTTAAACTGGATACAGGAGCCCTCAAATGCAGTTGGGTCACAACTACATTTAAAATTTCCAATTAAGCATTTGAATGACACGAAGACAATGAGTAAGAAGCAGCAGGGCCTAGGCATAAGTGGTCAAGTCTGAGAGGAGAAAAGAGCTGTACTTCTGCCCCTGCCATGTTTCATAGATACTGTGGAGGCCACGTCTTCCAAGAGCTGCAGCAAGAGGGAAAGGAAAGAAGCAAGACCGAAAAGATCACCCCTGCCTGATCCTGAGCCCTGGACCAAACCCTGGCTAAAGTGCTGGTAGTAAGTAAAACTCAATGCTATGATCCAGTGATTAGTACTGTCATTTTTATCATATTTTGCTTGACTTTGTCTCTTTTTATATATCAAAGTGAACAACTTGGATTTGTTAAGTTATAAAAGTTTCATGAAGTATTACTACTTGGAATTATCAGATTATGTACTTTAATTAGTCTCTTTAACTATGGACAACACAGTATTGCTCATTTCATTAAAAAGTATGCCATATTTTGCTACTTATCAGTTGGCATTACTGGACAGGAGGTGTTTTAAAGTCACTGAATTTTAAAAGGTACTATATGGGCACTATAATAGATAACTAGTTGTCACTTTTCACAGAAGTCTAAGTTCTTGTCTATATTTGTCAAAAAACAAGTCACTATTATATACACATAAAACTTGTAATGATATGAAATAGTTTATCTTTGGAATTTTACAGAATTGTTTCCCTTAGACTTTATTTGATACCTTAAACACTAGTACACAGAAAGCAATAACTGCTTGATGAACAAAGTAATGAATCTTAGAACGTGACAGACACAGATATAAAAGCTACACTTGGTATACACAAAGTACATATATTTTGTAGTCAAAATGTACCCAGAAGTCTAGTTCTTTAGCTCATCTTGCTTTACGTTATAATCATAGTATAAATAAGTCTTTAGATCTAAGAACTTGATGTCTTTTCTATTTGTAATTCAAAATGAAGTAGATTTTCACTTTGCCTACAATTATAATCAGCAAAATACTGAACTTTAAACAGAACAACGCATAAATAGGCACAAAATGGCGACTGGGGAACAGAAGACATTGTCTTCATATGTCGATGGTCTAGTTGTGGCTAACTCAGTTTTCTCACAATATATGTGCTTGCTGGTGAGCTTTGATGACTAAACCAAGCTAGAAGTTACAAAGCATTTCTATTGCAATTTGCTCACAATCATAATTGGAAGCAATAAAGACAATGCCAAAAGTAAAGAAAAAACATATTTAGGAAAAAAATAAAATAATAAGACTCTCTTCTGTTAGTCTATTATTCAAGAGACAAAAGAACCTGCAATCCCAAATTTAGTCCTATGACATCTATTATAATCAAATGTTAAGTAGGAATTACCTAATTAAATAATTTTTATTAAATCATCTGGCCTCAAGAGCAAGTTATTTTGTTGAACATCTAAAGATTTACAAGGGCTATTATAATCTATGTCCATCTTTTAATTATCAGTCTCATTGCAGTCAGGTTTTGATAACTAAACACAACCTGCTGCTGCTGCTGCTGCTAAGTCGCTTCAGTCGTGTCTGACTCTGTGCGACCCCATAGACTGCAGTCAACCAGGCTCCCCTGTCCCTGGGATTCTCCAGGCAAGAACACTGGAGTGGGTTGCCATTTCCTTCTCCAATGCATGAAAGTGAAAAGTGAAAGTCAAGTCGCTCAGTCGCTCAGTCGTATCCGACTCTTAGCGACCCCATGGGCTGCAGCCTACCAGGCTCCTCCGCCCATGGGATTTTCCAGGCAAGAGTACTGGAGTGGGGTGCCATTGCCTTCTCTGAAACATAACCTAGATGTATTTTAACCATGCTTCAACTCTCTGCTGCAAAATTTTTCTCTGATCCAAAACATCCACTTCTCTACACACACAGCAACTCACCTTATCAATTCCCCGAGAGTGCCTCATTTTCACATATTCTTTCTCCTCATAAACTCTAGATTGATCCCCCACCTCTATGATTTCAAATTGTAGCAATGAAATGAGTTAGCTTGACAAAATTATTATACATTTTACATGTTGGCAAAGACTGACTTCCTTCCCTACCACCAGAAACATAAAAAAACTGATGAGTATGGAAAAAATTCTGGTTCTTCACACTAAATGCCATAGATATACACACATACACACACACCACACACATACACACATACTGTGAATTTCTATATTTATGGAAGAAATATGTTTATCAAGCCACAAGCCAGCAATATTAAAATTGAAATCACCATAATATAAAAGCATAATTTATGCATCAAAATAGTGGGAAGATGTACTGAGGTAAAATGACAGCAGAGACTGTAGAATCTGATTTTGAAAAAAAAAATTTAAGTCTACTCTAAGAAAATCTGATGTCACTGTTCTTTGTAGCATCACAGAGGATGGGATGGTTGGATGGTATCACCAATTCAATGGACATGAACTTGGGCAAACTCTGGGAGATGGTGCGGGACAGGGAAGCCTGGCAAGCTGCAGTCCTTGGTATCACAGAGTCGGACACAACTTGGTGACTGAACGACACTATCACCACTGCCACAAAGTGGAATAAACAATGAATAACTCCTGACAGTGGTGGGCATTTATTTTTGTAATGAGCAATAGTTGTTTATAGTGTGTTCAAAGATATTTACGTGCAAAATATCATATGAGTAAAAGTATGGAAGAAATGGAAAGAAAAGAATGTGTAATTTACACTGAAGAGTATATAACGCAAGTCTGAAACTTTAGTGTTACCATATCTATCAGCACCTAAGGGTATGTCATCAAACTGGATGCCTTGTAGTGAATACTGATTTCTAGATCAGGAGTCTTTTTGACCTTCAAGATCATGATCCTGGAGTTACTGTACATTTTTTTCTACTGTACATAGGACACAACAGATCACACCCTTGGGAAAGCAAGCACCTAGATGGTTTTAAAAAATGGATTTAATGAATAAAGTGATAATAGTTTAGTCTTAGCAAAATAGAAACTGTCCTGAAAAAAGACTGAACCTAAATATGATTAGGTTGCAATGTTCCAGTGAACTATGGTAAAAATCATACAGCTTCAGAGATTTATATACCATTCAGTTCAGTAGCTCAGTCGTGTCCGACTCTTTGTGACCCCATGAATCACAGCATGCCATTAGGTCCCAATGAAACTCATAGTAGCACACACTGAAATCCATATTTATGATGTCTTGGTGATAATTTATTAAAAACTGAAAAGTTTTAAACATAAGTATATTTAATGGGAACTCTTGATGTGCAGACTAATGGCACCTGACAGGCTGGCAGTTTTCGGAGCTGCCTATTAAAACTCAATTATATCCCGTTCACTAAGCACATGCCACATGCAATGCACATGGCGGAGCATACACGTCATCTGAGTGTCACAGATTTAATGTTTGATTTAATATCACGTTAGCACGTCCCTTGGCTTCCCTGATAGTGCAGTTGGTAAAGAATCTGCCTGCAATGCAGGAGACCCGTGTTCGATTCTTGGGTTGGAAAGATCCGCTGGAGAAGGGATAGGCTACCCACTCTAGTATTCTTGGGTTTCCCTTGTGGCTCAGATGGTAATGAATCTGCCTGCAATGCGGGAGGCCTGGGTTCAATCCCTGGGTTGGGAAGATCCCCTGGAGAAAGTAAAGGCTACCCACTCCAGTATTCTGACCTGGTGATTTCCATGGGGGTCGCAAAGAGTCGGACATGACTGACTGCCTTTCACTTCACTAGCACATCTCTTAGTTTATGAGTTACCATTCCAATGTTGAAGAGAAAATTAAATTTATGCCAGTCTGAGTTTCAGTCCTGGGAGGAGGAAACTCACATCCAGCCCTAAGAGGAGTAGAGCAAATCAGGTACATGTGGTCTCTTCATGTATCTCCTTTCTGAAAGTGAACATCAACATTAAGGGAAACTATAGTTTTTAAAAACTGACATATGAAGGCAAAATTAAAATCTTGGGTGTTTTCTGCTAGAGGAAGCTTGAGGGTCCCCACTGATTACAGAAGAGCCTGCACTGTCAAGAAACATGACACAAAAAGGTAACCCTGATTCCAAATGCCTTCATCCTGAATTCAGTTAAGTTACGTGCCATGGTATGCCATGTGACAGTAATGTAGCTACCCATAGCTGTGCCCTGGTATCCGGGGGCATGGGTCCAGCACCCCCACAAACACCAAAATCCACAGGTGCTCAAGTTCTTATTCTATAAACGGCATAGAACAGTCGGTCCTCCTGTATCCAACCACCTGGTGGGACTGACTCCTCCAACAGTGATTCAGACGCTGGGGGTCAGATGCAGGGGGTTACTGTATGCTATGCTCATGTCGCTGCAACCCAAGAGCCTGTTTTCCTAAAGCAACACTGAATAGGCATCCAACAAGTAGTCCTCATTGCTACCAATGTTTAGGGGGAAAAAATCATTTGCACTAATTTATGACATCATTATTTGCTTAATCTGTGTATCTAAAGCAGCTTCCAATTACCCAAATTTAAGTGTAGTGGTTATGACTCATGAATAAACTTGACCTTGATAAAATTCTAATTTGGAATGGATGAACGTCAAAATTAAAAGAATTAGAATTCAAAGAGAACAAACAGTGAATCACTATCAACACAAAACTAAAATTTTGAATTATTTGCTTAATCTGTGTATCTAAAGCAGCTTCCAATTACCCAAATTTAAGTGTAGTGGTTATGACTCATGAATAAACTTGACCTTGATAAAATTCTAATTTGGAATGGATGAACGTCAAAATTAAAAGAATTAGAATTCAAAGAGAACAAACAGTGAATCACTATCAACACAAAACTAAAATTTTGGCTCTAAGACATAAGAATTAGTTTGTTTTTTAGGGAAGTCACAAATGTCATGACCCATAAGCAAACACGTATCTAAATAAGTGCTCCATTTTTCCAAACATAAACTGGGAAGAAGACTTTCAAAAGGATAAAGTAACTAACTACACACAACAGACACAAACAAAAAAGAAGGAATTAAAAATATTCCATGTGCGCAATGCTATTGTAGTAAAGTGGTTCTCACAGTGGCTTGAAACAGCTTCACATTTGGTATTTGATATTAACTATTTCCAAAACTCTGAGTAAGAAGAAATAATCTCTTTTACAGATTATAGGAATTTAATCATAGAATTCATGGCACCTGGGTGGTCACTTCAATTAAAAGAAAATCAAGACCCTTTTCTTTACTATTTTGGTCTAATGTAATTTGCCAATCTCACCCATTTTTGTTTGGACTTGCAAAGGGGATGGTTCGATATTGGGAGGAAGAAAAGACTCCATTTAAACATAAACAAGGAAGAGAAAAAATGCACTATTTTCTTGAGGAAAGGTTATAGGGCTATCACCAACACTTCTTTTTAAATATGGTAATTATTTTTGTCATTTCCGAAAAAGGTATTAAACCTCTGAGCACCAGTTGGCTGAAGAGGTGATAAATGGCCTACTTATCCTTCTCCCAGTCAGTCCCGGGAGGGAGTAAGCATTGCCTGTCTCCAAGTGGCACCAACTCATATTGGAGAATCTTTCTAAAACATCACATTGGTGTCTGCTTTTTTTTTTTTTAAGAAAATTTTCACCCATTTCAAGTATTTAAGCAGACTGGAAGCAAAAATATTATTAATTTCATGAACATTGCCTCTCCTTATAAAAGAATACCTAAAAAGTAATGTTATTTTAATCTTGTTTCTGACCCCCTAAAATAAGCATAGCACTTTTACTAGAAAAATAAATTAGAATGAGAATGGAAAACTGCTGTGAAGAAAATTACATTAAAATTTAAAATTGCATCCTATAACTGAAGAAATATATCAGCACTTAAATATAAAGCTTCATTCCCTATAATTACAGTTTTTCGAGTCCTAAGATAGAAATATGAAAATCACTTTAAAAATAGATCATCTCAGTACCTGCATGTAGATCTGTATGGATAATGTACCTGGATATGTGTAGATGTGTTTAGATAATGTATTCTCTAATTCTTTATTCATGTACATATTGGCTGAGTTATCTATTTAGTGTTAAGTCCTTCCTTCCAGATTTAGTCAGCAAAACTTCCTCTGCTTAGAAATATGGTATCTGATCAGTAAAAATATTCCAACTAACATCTCTACTGGAATCCTAAGAAAGTAGATACTTTGAAATGTTATTAAGTAAAAACATGTTACTATCTCTTGAAGAGCTGGGAGCTGTATCCACCACTTACTCTGAATTTCCTCTTTCCATCTGCTTACCACTTCCAGTGGCACTCCCATCACCATCAAGTGTTCAGTGCCAAGAAATTCATAGTGTATTCTCAGCGTCTGGCAAACTGGCAGACAGAACCATCAGACAAAATCTACTCTCTTAAGCCAATCAGGGAACTGAGATAACCCAGCCTTACCCTAGGAGAAGGAAGGTATTTACTCCGAAATTCATCTCAGTGACAGCAGACTGGATGCTTTGTGGTTGTCATCTCAGAAAAGCACCCCCAAAGAGGCAAGGCAATCATACTTGCTGAAGAAATTTACACAAATTTAACTCTTTTTAATACTTTTTTATGTGTACCATTTTCAAAGTCTTTAATTTGTTGCAATGTTGCTCCTGTGGGGTGTTTGCTTGTTTTAGCTGTGATGTATGAAGGTTCTTAGCTCCTTGACCAGGGATCAAACCTGTATCCTGTACATTGGAAGGCGAAGTCTTAACCACTGGACCACCAGGGAAGTCCCTTAACTCTTGCATATAAGCTTCTACCATTGTCTTTTCATTAATTTGGTGAAAGTGTATTTTCATCTTTTAGCTATTCTAGGATGATTTTACTATCATGTAGAATGCATATTTCTCTCTTTGCAAATTAATAACATAAAGATGAGATATTTGCACATTAAAGTAGCAACAACAGTCTGTTTCTTTAATAAACATCAAAGTATTTGAGCTTTGAAAATATTCAGGATGAGTTCATGTGATTTATATGGCATTATAATGCCCTGTGTACCAAAGTCCTCTTTACCCAGTGACTTAAGTTTGGCGTTTAGGGAACGACCATCATGCCTTGGTGGTCTATGGCTAGATGTCTTCTCTAGGGACAGACACATACTTGGCACACAGGACAGGTGGAAGCATATTATAAGTGGGTCTACAATAGTCTTCCTACACTGAATGATCAAATACCTTGGATTTCCCCCAAATGTCTCAAAATCAAACATCCACATAACATCCTCTTCTCACACTACAGAAATCAGGACAATTGCTGGTAAGCTTATAAAAAGAAAACATGTAATAAATTAGGTGGGAAAGACCTGAAGAATCATGCTGAAGAATATAACTGTTTCTTCATATGTGGAGTTATTTTGAGGACTAAGTTTTAAGGTGAAATAAATTACAAAATAAATGGCTAATTACAATCTTTACAGGAGAAGGTGATGGCACTCCACTCCAGTGCTCCTGCCTGGAAAACCCCATGGATGGAGGAGCCTGGTGGGCTGCAGTCCATGGGGTTGTGAAGAGTTGGACATGACTGAGCGACCTCCCTTTCACTTTTCACTTTCATGCATTGGAGAAGGAAATGGCAACCCACTCCAGTGTTCTTGCCTGGAGAGTCCCAGGGACAGGGGAGCCTGGTGAGCTGCCGTCTATGGGGTCGCACAGAGTCGGACACGACTGAAGCGACTTAGCAAAATGGTAAATCACATCTTCCTGGTTTACTCTAAAATATTCATCTCCTCCTGATCTGTCCAAACCCAGGCAGTACTGAAGTTGACCTTGCTGAGAAGTCTGAATTTTAAACTCTGAAGCATTGCTATTTACACAAGGGTATACATCTGAATCTTCCCTGGTGGCTCAGATGGTCAAGCGTCTGTCTACAATGTGGGAGACCTGGGTTCGATCCCTGGGTCGGGAAGATCCCCTGGAGAAGGAAATGGCAATCCACTCCAGTACTGTTGCCTGGAAAATCCCATGGACAGAGAAGCCTGGTAGGCTACAGTCCATGGGGTCGCAAAGAGTCGGACACGACTGAGCGACTTCAATTCACTTCACTTCACTTCATACATCTGAATACCTCCTCTTTCATTACATCCATTTTATAATAACTGACTTTTGGGTTTGAGTAAATTTTCTGCTGCACTAAAAAATTAAAACAAGTACAAAGTAATTGTGTTATTTACATGATAGTTCATTTCTGCCCCCATTCTGGTCTTACTTTTAATAGGAATACTTGTAAGCAGATTTGAAATGAAGGAACTGCTAGGACACTTTAGGATTATCTTTCTCTCTCTAATTGCTAGCTTATTTGAGAATAAGTGTATAAACTATGGAAAATCCAATCTTATATAAGTTTTTTATATATTATTTCAACAGATTGGCTAAAAATATTTAGCTTGGTAAGACAGAACATGTAAGCCAATGATGGCAGCTTGAAGAACCATTAAGAGGTGAATGTGTACGTCTGTGTGTGTCTGTGTGTGTGTATCTCAGCATGGCCACTGTTTACATTGCTTGTTCTGTTTGGAATTCAAGCCAGAAGAGCCAAGATGACTGTTACTAGTGTGTTTTATAAATGCTTCTGAGTAGAACAGGGATGGGCGCTTACGTAAGTGGTCATCACTATTATTATCAGAAGTCCAGAGCATATAGAGGCGCTCAGACAACATATATGGGTGGTCAACAAGCGAGGAGAGCAGGCACTGCCAGGCACTTTGAGTAAGTCTGAAGTTTCTACAATATTTCACTGTTTCTCATGACGTTCTGGACTCTCCAGTCAAATGGGCTGCTCCCAGTTACCCAAACACCCACTGACTGCATTGGCGTTACTGGCCTCTGTCCTCCGCTCTCACACTTCAATATCCAAAATATCCCTCCCCCTCTCCTTTCTGTAACCAGCATTTAACCATTTTTCACAGCTTACTCAACATCACCCCACCTTTCCTGTGACTGCCAATGCATCCCCCAGAAGCCTAGCCACTGACTTCTCGTAAAGCAAGAGATTCTTACAAAATGTCTTATAATTGTCTGCATTTATAGATTAACTCATTTCTGGTATTTTTAATGAGTAAGTTTCTTGTTTCTTAAAAACGATGATATACTTGTTATAGACAGGAATCACTCACTCACTTTGTATCACTCACTGCACAGTAATTTCCTGTTTAGAACTGAAGCTGCCACTAGTGAGGATTAATTAAAACATCCCTGAATTGAAGTAGATTTAAATATGAGACTTTGGAGTAAAAAGTATATAAACGTGGTTTTAATGAGTAAAGTAAGAGGTAGGGGTGTCCATAGGGCCTTCTTCTTGAGTACTTCAATTTTCCTTCCAGGCTGTTATGAGGCAACAGGTGACTGAGGAAGAAAGCCCTTTGGAAGAGAATAGTTCTCCATTCCAATCTCTTACCACAAGCCCTGTGGATTGCATAAATGTAGATTCCAAAATTTTTCAAGAAACCCAGTACATATGCATTTTAATTTTCCCTCCACACCCAGCAGGGTCTGTGGCAGCATCTCATAAATAAATATATTACTGTTTCTTCAACGATGCTTAGATATATTTAAACTTAAGAGGGTAAGTAAAGACTATACGTAGCTTTATGTCAGATCAGGTCAAGGTTATAGAACCAAATAAATGTATGAAAATGAGCTCTGGGGTTTCAGAAAGGCAGAAAAGGATTCCATCAGGGATCCCTTCTAACACTTGACAGCTACTGGAGTGCTATCAGTACCAGGAAAGGGTGAGATCCCACCAGCAAATTTTAAGGCAACTATTTGATTCTGTGATGGATGCCCAATAAAGCAAATTAAATGAATGCAATTTTTCTCTAACAGTTAAACTACAAATTAAGTAAATCAATTGTGGATAGGAGCCTCCTGAATAATTTGCATGAGTAAATTTCAGAAGAAAGGATGACACTGACAAATCTGAAATATTTACAGTAAATTTTAGCATTATAATATATATCAATCATTATCTCTTATTGTTTAAAGTTCTCTGCTACATTAATATTTCCAATGTGAAAAATCAATGATACTTTAATTCACAACTACAAATCTGAAGTGACAAATTGGTGTTTTGCAACACAAAGTAGACCTCTGAAGTATTTAGAGAGTGCAGCAGGAATAATGTAACAGGTAAAAGGGGCTACAATGTAATGTTTAGAAGTTGAAGGAGATATCATTCCTCTGCAGCTGAAGTCTGTTCTTTCAAACCCAATTATTCCTGAAAGGTCATATAGGTAAGATCACTGTATTTCACTGAAGTTATATTAGTGGAACTTAGAAACAGGAATTATTACTAAGTTGTACACTTAGTTGCACTTAGTGCAACTTAGTAATTGTCAGAAATTGTTTTTAGGCCTCTAGCTCTGCAGCCATTCTTGTAACAGTACTATGGATTAGGCCAGTTATGATCCACCTTTAATCAGAGAGCATCTTGGGATGAACCCTGGAAGAAGTCCCAGTTTCTTTCAGATTGTTCCATTGTGGGGAATGTAAGAGGGGATCCTTCCTCTGCCTCCTTGCATACTGGTCCACTTACAAGAGGAAGAGAGTAATAGGCCTTTAGCAACCCTGAAGGCTCTAACCCATTACCATGCTTTTCTAAACTATATGCTGCAAAAGTTTTTTTTTTTTTTTTTTTTTTAAGGAAAAAGCTCTATTCTTGCTCCTGGTTAAATCATTTGAGTCTTAGATTCATCATCTTTAATAAAAAATATAACACCCATCTCATGAAGATGTAGTGGAAAACAAAATGAAATTAATGTATAGGTAATCACAACATGGCACATATAACCTAAACACGTGTTATTTAAACACCTACTCTCAGTGTAGGTATGCATGGTATCCAGGGGGTGATCTGAACTTGTGAAGACCCCTATGGTCACCAAAAAGACAGCAGTGCTGAGATAGCAAGTCCTCATTCTCTCACACCTGCATTTATTGAACTTAAAAATATATATAAGGATCTAGGTATTTAAACTCTGTCTAACCCAATAAAATACTTCTATTTTTTTTTAAATGAAAGTGGAATTTCATGATATGAAGTAATTCTTCCTCGTTAATCATAAATCAACTTAAAAAAAAAAAAACCTTCAACCACAGTGAACTCTTATCTAATCTCATGTTGGCAAATAATTGTAGTTAGTAATCTAGTGCTTTTTTTAGGTTTTGCAGTTTTTTCTTTTTAGCTTGCTCGTAATTTTAAATATTTCCTTTTTTTATCCCAACATGTCTAGTTAATTTAAATGATATAATTAGGTAAAACTACCTGCCTTACTTTTCTGACATTGACTTGCTTGTACTCACATCCTTGGGAAAAACAATTTAGAAGTTTTTAGTAAATTATACAACCATAAATGGGCTTCCCCTGTGGCTCAGCTGGTAAAGAAACCGCCTGCAGTGTGGGAGACCTGGGTTCGATCCCTGGGTTGGGAAGATCCCCTGGAGAAGGGAAATGCTACCCACTCTAGTATTCTGGCCTGGTGAATTCCATGTATAGTCCATGGAGTCACAAAGAGTCGGACATGACTGAGCAACTATCACTTCACTCACAACCATAAATAATTNCCGCCTGCAGTGTGGGAGACCTGGGTTCGATCCCTGGGTTGGGAAGATCCCCTGGAGAAGGGAAATGCTACCCACTCTAGTATTCTGGCCTGGTGAATTCCATGTATAGTCCATGGAGTCACAAAGAGTCGGACATGACTGAGCAACTATCACTTCACTCACAACCATAAATAATTAGAAAAGTAACCTAGGTCTAGGAACAAGGAGATCTTGTTTCCATTTGTGATTTTACCTCCCAATTTTTTGTGAAGATCCTCCGGAGAAGGGAAAGGCTACCCACTCCAGTATTCTGGCCTGGAGAATCACATGGACTATATAGGTCATGGGGTCGTAAAGAGTTGGACATGACTGAGTAACTTTCACTTTGGGGCTTTGGGGTGGGGTGAAGGATGGGATAGTTAACCATGATTCACACCTTGTGAGTTGTCTTCTATTTTAATATTAAAAAAATAATTCTGAAGTGTAAATTAACAAAAATCTGCATTTCTTGGGGATTATGTATATGTAGAATCTTCTATTAACCTTCTGAAATCTCTTCTTAAGGTTTATGTAGAGCACAGAAAATTAACAATTAGCTCCTGATTGTTATCAGAGCTTACATCCAAATAAGGCATTTGTTTTGTCCACTAGGGAGAGACATGGAGTCTTTGGACCATGTCTCTTGGCATTTTCATGGCAAGGACACAGCAGCTCCACTGAAGGAAATAATGACACGCCCTCTTGAGCTTCTATTCAACCGCTGGGGAACACTTCAGTGAGGGAATAATACTCTGCTTTACGGATGGTCAACCATGAAAAGCCAACAAAATTCATAAAGGTTTTCACAGCAAAGGGAAAATTTAATTAAAGCACCAATGAAGACAGTTTTGAAAATTAAGAATAAATTAACTCCAACCAAAAGAGAAGTATATAAACACATGCACATGCACACATATGGTCCCCTCCACTCAGGATCCATCCAACAGAGGGAGTGACTCTTACACAGGCTCTTGGCTTATCAGGATAGGCTTCTAACTGGACCTGCTATTCAGTTTCTCAACTGTAAACCAAAGTAAGTTATCCTAGGCAGTAGAGAGGAATTCTCTTCCTAAGTCATACTTTTAAGAAATAGTTTAACTCTGAGGAAACAGAAAGTGAATCAATATCATGAAATCCAAGGCATTTAAGCTGCAGGAAGCATTAGTGGGTCTAAGACTACATTTTTTTTGTGTGTGTGGCATTTGAGGAAAGGAAGACATTCTTATGGCAGTAATTTTACCAATATAAATATCTGTATTGAAAATTATTTTAGGAGTCACATAAAACACTCTATTCTGCACTTTAGTGTATATATTTTTACTCCATAGTTTTTTTCCCTTGACCCCACTGAATGACAAATTCCAACATTTAATTTTTTCCCCAAATTTAAGTACAAAGGTTTTTTTTTTTTTAATCAGTCTTCTCAATCTTAAAAGTGTGTTTCAAAATAAAACTGGGGAGGCAACTTAATTTGTACACATTCAATATATGCTAATCAGTAAAGTAAACTCATTATTAGCAGTTACACACGCCCAGCACTACTGCCATCAGATGAAATAAATTGCTGCAATCTAGTTCCAGCTACGGAGAAGGCACGGAAAAGGCAATGGCACCCCACTCCAGTACTCTTGCCTGGAAAATCCATGGACGGAAGAGCCTGGTAGGCTGCAGTCCATGGGGTCGCACAGAGTCGGACACAACTGAAGCGACTTAGCAGCAGCAGTTCCAGCCAGGGGGTACAGCAAGTGTGTGAAGTGAGACTTCCCATCTTATGTGGAATATGAAACTTGTTCATGAATTCAAGAACTTTATTAAGCATATTCTCCATCCTTATGTCAGATCTGAGCTTTTAAGGTAAACATACATTTTTTTTTTAGAAGAGCAGACACAAATAATATATGACATTTGGGAATCAGAATGTCCCCAAAGCATATTGGCAACATTTTTCAGGGAAAGAGTTAAACATCTCGTTGAAAAACAAACATGAAAATCCACCTAACTTTTCACAGTTCTTGACCCCATTTCAGAAATGCAGCGTTTACTAAGTCGAAAAGCCATGCCTGATGGTGATTCGAGATCCTGTTGCATCTCAAGTTTGACCAACTTCTCCAGGTGAATCTGAAGTCTGATGTCCTCAAGCCCAATTACTAATCCCACAGAAGAGGAACACTCCAGAAAAAGCAGCCTCGGATGACTGGTCATCCAAGCCCTGGGAGCTGCTGAGGTCCCAACTCACTTGCTTAGGGAAGAAAAGAACCCTCCTGGCGGGTTAACCGAGGCTCCAGCACAGCTCGGCTTCCCGGCGGAGACCGCTCTCCAGCCGGGAGGTTAGAGGAGCGCGGTCACCAGCTACCTTCCGAGCCCTGCACTCGGAGTAAATTGCTTTCCTATTTAGTAACAACTTTCTGTGGAAAAAAAGGAGAAAACTTCTCTCTCAGAAACTCTACACTCAGCACAGCAACTTTGGATCCAACGCACACAAGGTGAAACACAAGCCCATCCTTTGCACAGGTTCTGGGTCCTTTGAGACCCGACGCACCCCCCCTCCCCGAGGTCCTCACGGTCCCCGAGGCCCCCAGGGTCCCCGCAGCGCGCACCCACCTTGGCCTCGCCCGCGTCCGGCTCCGTGTCCGAGAAGCCCAGTCCCGACTCGAAGGCGCCGGCGGCGGCGGGCGCCCGGCGCGGACCGGGGAGCAGCGCAGCGGCCAGCAGGGAACACGCCAGAGAGCAGAAGCCCAGCAAGTGCATGGTGGCCGGGCCGCGGGCGCGGGGGCCGGGCGCCCCGGCTCGGCTGCCTCGCGGCTCGGCCCTGTCCCCGAGCGCCGCCCGGGACCCCGCGGAGCCGGGGCGGCGGCAGCGGGTCCGGGCTCGGTGCTCGCGACGCTGCGAGCCGCTCTACCGCCGGCGCCCGCGAGCCGAGGGGTCAGGGCAGCGCCTCACAGGAAACCGGACATCCGAGCGCCCGCGACCGCGGCCCGCTAGGTGAGGCGAGGGCGCGGGAGGACGGCGCCCCGCTCGGCGGCTCGGGGAGCGAGGGGTAGCCGAGCCCAGACGCCCCGCGAGGCTCGCGCCCTGCGGCGGCCCCGGGGCCCGCGAGCCCCCGCCTCCCCCTCCCCGCGGCGGGGCGAGCCGGGTGGCCGGGCGGCGAGAGCGGCGGCGGCGCCGGGCGGCGAGGCGGGGA
>SJYX01022543.1:0-16284 GCA_006410675.1 Oreotragus oreotragus | reverse complement strand
GGGGAGTGGGGGGAAGGCGAGGAGGAGGCAGGATCAGGTGCCTGTCCTACTTCAGCAGAGACTTTTCCGATACTCATATCTAACTGAATCATAAACTATGTGGGCACTTGATACAATGAACCGCATCCTGCAGTGGATACTTTGAGGCATTTTCCTCATTAGTAGATTTTAAATAATATTTAAGTATTTTCAATATATTAGAATGTATTTCAAAATATTAAGAAATTTCAAAATGCTTTATAACAAGTTTTAGTAACAACTATAGGCAACCTAGAGAACTACGTGGAAACCATTTCATAAATTTGAAAACTGTGTGTCTATTTTATAACCCATTCTCTTGGTAGATAGAAAACACGTATTTATCTTCAATGATTTTTTGCTCTGCCTCTTTTCCATACATACCTAGATTCAGAATTATTGTAGACTTGCTTAGAAAACACTATTTTATACATAGTATCAGCAGTAAAATAGATAACTAATGAGAACCTACTGGATACACAAGGAACTCTACCCAGTGCTCTGTGGTGACCTAAATGGGGAGGGAACCCAGAGAAAAGGAGATATATGTATACGCAAAGCTGCTTCACTTTGCTGTACAGTAGCAACTAGCACCACACTGTAAAGCAACAATACTCCAAAAAAAAACTAACAAAAAAAGAAAACACTCTAAAGGATTACAGACTTCTAGGAAAGCTTCAGATCGGTCTTAACCATTTCCTTATTGAGCTAGAAGGCAGCTGACCTGTGGCTACAGTCAGCTTTATAGTGCACAAGGTTGCCCTGCCTGAGTGTTATATTTGCCGGCTATTTTGTGAAGTATGTTTATTTTTTTCAGGAGAGTGTATAAACAAACATGTTATCCTCACTTTGAGGTAGGTAGGAGAGTGTCTGTCAGTTAACTAGGGTGTCTAGCATATTTTAGACTACAAAGAAAAACGGAATGAAGCATACCATTTGCCATAAACACAACCTTTAAAGTTAGCACTGAAGCCTTCCACACTTGTTAATTATGCCAGCCTACAGCAGACAGCAGACAGCCTCAGCTAGAGGACCAGGCTCTGCTCAGAGCACACCTACCCAGACAGATGCAGACAATTACAACTGTAAAGAAGCTGGAAAATGCACCTGAGCTACTTAAGTGCCACAGAGAGAGAGAGAGAATGTGAGTGAGCTTGGTCTTCCATGCTGCTGTTAGAGTGACTTTTGAAGAGACTGTGCAGCTAAGAATGCAGGTGAAAAATGGACTAAAGATGCCACGGTAAAGAGACAGCTCACAGCAGCAGAAGAGGCCGAGGAAGATCAGAAGATATTATCCTCTTAGAAATACGAAGGGCTCATTTTGGATCAAAATCAGCTTACACTGGGGTGTTAACGGAGAGTTTTATAATAGGGGTTCACAAGTGCAAGTTTCAGAACATGGGGAACTTGGCAGCATTTGGAACTAATTATCTTAAGAGCCCCTTGGATTTCTAGAGAGGTGCCAAACAGGATTTGTTTCCAAGAACCTGCCCAGGATTTATTAATGTGTGCAGGTCACACCGTGCTCGGCATTCCACACAAACCTGCAAAGAAAGAGGCGCTGCGGCTGAGCCGGAGAGGTCCTCCCTCGGCCGCCCCTGGGGGCAGCTTGCCGCCGCATCCCTGCAGCGCACCTGCGGCGGAGACGACACGGGGCGGACAAGGCACACACAGAATAAACACAGATTAAAGATACTGCCAGAACAAAACAACACCGCAAACTCAAAGAAAGCAAAACGCACACCCACAGCGGGGGGCGTCCAGAAAGCAAGACCCATCTACGCAGCGGAGTTTACCTAGGTTACTTCCGGTCCGACAGGGACCCAGGTTATTCTGATTTGTGTTCAGTTTCCCCAGGTTAGGATCTTGGTTGATGTATTCGAAGCTGTCTTGCAAGCTAAGTCCAGAAGGGGATGGAAGGGAGAGAAACATCAAGAGATGAATACAGCTGCTTGCTAACAGACTCTCAGGTACAAGACAATCCACCAGTTGGTCAGATTTTTCTTTATAAATTAATAAAGTCTCACATCTACTGGAGGGAATTAATTTTCAGGGGAATTTGTTCCAAGACAAGAAAGGTTCTGGGAGGTAGTTTAACCTGTAAAACTAAATGACACATTCAAACATTTACAATCCAAATATACAATTTCACATTATATAAGGGGGAATAAGAAACTCTAAAATCTTGTTTTGGTGACTAAGACCAAGGCTAATGATATTTATTTCAAGGGTAATTTTACATAAACCTTCAAAATGAAATTCATTTTAACTCTTCGTTAACATCCGTGAGAAATGTGGCAACCTTTTTCAGGAGGACCATAGAACGGAGACTATGATTTTTATAGGAGTCTGATTCCACAACTGCTAAAAAGTTAGAATTACTCATGAACAAACATGTGAGAGGGCTTCCCTGGTGGCTCAGATGGTAAAGAATCTGTCTGCAACGATGAAGAGCCAGCTTCTACCCCTGGGTTGGCAGCATACCCTGGAGGAGGGAATGGCAACCCACTCTAGTATTCCTGCCTGGAGAAGTCTATGGACAGATGAGCCTAATGGGCTACAATCCTTGGCATCACAAAGACTCAGACATGACTGAGTGACTAACACCACAACATACGTGTGAGAGAAGCAGATTTTAATAATTTGTTGTATCTACTAAGAAGTGAAATAAAAAAGATTTTGAGGATAATATAGCATAATGAGGCAAAAATCACTTTTATTTAAATCTGAACTCAATATTTTATTAGAGGGAGTTAGTATAATAAATGCTCAGGTAGTAGCAAAGATCTGAAAAAGAATATCTCACAAAAAAACATTAATTCCTATGCTTGCTGCTGCTGCTGCTAAGTCACTTCAGTCGTGTCTGACTCTGTGCGACCCCATAGACGGCACCCCACCAGGCTCCCCCGTCCCTGGGATTCTCCAGGCAAGAACACTGGAGTGGGTTGCCATTGCCTTCTCCAATGCATGAAAGTGAAAAGTGAAAGTGAAGTCGCTCAGTCGTGTCCAACTCTTAGTGACCCCATGGACTGCAACCTATCAGGCTCCTCCCTCCATGGGATTTTCCAGGCAAAAGTACTGGAGTGGGGTGCCACTGCCTTCTCTGATTCCTACGCTTAAGTCCTGACAATCCAGTCTCAAAATGCTCAAAAATATAAATTCTTTGCTGGGCGGAAAAGTAAGCAGACTTNTTAGTGACCCCATGGACTGCAACCTATCAGGCTCCTCCCTCCATGGGATTTTCCAGGCAAAAGTACTGGAGTGGGGTGCCACTGCCTTCTCTGATTCCTACGCTTAAGTCCTGACAATCCAGTCTCAAAATGCTCAAAAATATAAATTCTTTACTGGGCTGAAAAGTAAGCAGACTTACTCAAAGGCACCCAAATTTGCAGAGGAACATACTTTTAATTTCCAAAGACTGTAAAAAAAAAAAATACAGCCTTTATCTGACCCCAAAGAATACCCCTTTAATTTATAACAAACATTTCTTTCAAACTTACCCAAGTATAACAAATGTTTTGTTATTTCATTCAAAAAAAGAAGTATATAAAATATTTCTGCTTGGAAAATTCAAAATACATGAACAAATGTACCAAGGTAAGAGTTAAGTTAGACACTGAAATATTCTTAGTCTATATAGAAGACCAAAATTAAGAGTTGGGGGAGGAACTCAGGAGCAAAAATCAAAACACTGCCTGACCCGAGTCCCCACCAACCACAGAGGTGGCACAGATGGCTCAGACGGTGAGCACAGAGAACCTCTCCTGCCATTCAGGGGCCTCTCAGCCTGGCAAACTCACCCTGTGCCTCATTTCTTTAACAGACAAGGCTTTAAGATTTTTTTTTTTTAATGTGGGCCATTTTTAACGTATTTATTGAATTTGTTACAACACTGCTTTTGTACAATGTTTTTGCTTTTTTGGCTATGAGGCATGCAGGGTCCCAGCTCCCTGACCAGGGATTGAACCTGTACGCCCTGCATTGGAAGGCAAAATCTTACCTATTGGACCACCAGGGAAAAGTCCTGATAAGACTTTAAGATAAACTAATATTGGGGAAAAATAATATTGCCACTCATTACTGCAGCCCCTCCTTTTTTACCCTTCACATTTCATTTTGCAGGAAATGAAAACTTGGTGTCTGTCAGTAGGAACAGAGGGTAACAGGTAGAGTCCCCAAATATATGTATAGACAGATCTGTCTTCAAGGCCAGCTGTTAAGGTCCAGGGCCTTTTCACACTCACTGTGTACTGGACAACAGCCACCTTGAAAACCCTGTGTTAATGTGGACTCGTCCTGCTTCTCATCTCAAAAAGAGTCACAAGGAGTGACCCCATCCAAAAACAGCCACAATGGGGGTTGGAGAGGGTACACCCCAGAAACAGCCACTTGGAACAGTGAGGGGTGGGGGCACACTCCAGAAACAGCGACTTGCAACAGCAGGGGTGGGGACACACCCCAGAAACAGCCACTAGGAACAGTGGGGTGGGGGACACGCCACACTTACTTGTTTGTACTCCCACAGAAACTGCCCATCCTGGCGGAGAAGACTTTACTAACCATCAGCTGCGGAGGAGAACTGGGGGAAAAGACAAAAGAACAGAGCAAGGGGAGATGCTTTTTTGTTTGCTTGCTTTTATTTCTACTTTTTCTGAAGCTTTTGTTCATTTTTAGATTTTATTTGACAAAGAATGAGACATGTATTTTTCAAATCACTGCATCAGTGGGGTGCCTAGATCTCTCTTTTCTAATTTTATCATTTTAAAATCCCAAGGATGTTAAATCCCTAGAAGAGAGACATGGAGACATTTCTGGGGGCCGTTTTCCTTGAGAGCAAGTATTTCAGATGAACTAACTTCGCTTAGCAGGAATCTTTCAAAGTAGAAGTTTGTTTTCTCTCAGGTTACACTCTTCATCTGCCACATGGCACAAGATGAACAGACAGAAGACATGGAGGATGGGGAAAGGCTTTCTTTCATAAATCATATAGCTTGTGCCTCAAGCAAGCTAAATTCTGTTCTGACATGCAGACAACGGACATATTCTTTAACAGAGTCACATTTTGGTTTTTTGCAGAAGCTTTTATTCTAGACAACATTCCCTGGAAACAGAAATAAACTTGGCATTCATTCAAAGATTTAAAAAAAAAATAAGAAAAAAATATGTACCTCAATAAAAGGAAAAATTCATGACTAAAATTTTAATCTGAAAATGGAAAATTTATGAGATTTTGATAAACTTAAAATATTTGAATAATTCTGATAGAAAGTGTTGCTACTACTAACCTGGCAGATAGTCAGAAGACTTTGGTCTGCATTTTTCACTTACAGTACTTAGTTAAAGCTTGGGATTTTGTTCTGCTAAGCTGATTCAAGGTCGGAGTTATGTAGGAAGAGTCTATTTTAACTGTTAAAGATGCATAAAAAATATCAAGCGCTAACAACATCAGATGACAGTCTATTGCTTAGTCTATTGCTGTGTAAGTTTTTTAGGCATGTTTGAATTGGGAGTCAACATCCCCATCATGCTATGTTTCACGCGTGGTGGCGGTGCCAGCACTCACCGTATGTAGTGAATCTTCAGGGTGGAGCCTTGGTAGCTCATGGCGACCGAGCCGAACATCATCTCTCCGAGCATGTTGACATCAGAGGCAGGCCGTGTGTACTATCGGACGTGAAAGGAACCACCACGGCGTCATGCACAGTGTGACAGAGAATAACGCTCAGCTTGTTGGTAATTAGACCTGTTTCTCAAAGCAGCATCTGATAGCTTTACAACTTCAGTGATTGTAAAAATGGTGATTGCCTACTTTTCCCCCCCAGTAATCACTAATGTTCATGATTTCTTCTTTACACGTGATATCCTCACACAGGACCCAAGGATTTTACTGAAGCTCATTTTTAATCTTTTTTATGAGAAACGACGTTTTCCTCATCTCCGTTTACAAAGGCTAAGCAGAAAGATTAGGTGATGGAAGACACAGGGTGACTGCTCTCTTGGTACTAAGAACACTTCCTGGGAAGAAACAGTCCAGGATTATCCAACCAAAATTAACACTGCTGAACAAAATGCCCTGTGCGGCAGGTGAGGTCCAAGAGATGAGAGACAGTCTGATCCCCCTGAAGTTCTACAAAAATATTTTAAAATATCTGAACCCTTACCTCTGACCAGTCTTTCGCGTCCCTTTTGCCAGCACAGAGGGCTGCCTCCCCCCACAACCATTCACAACGCTCTATGATGGCCTCGCCTTCTGTGAAATCCAGTGGCCACTTCCCAGTTTGCTTTATTAAGTGTTTCACGGTATCTGATGTGCTACTTGCTCTCCTTCTTAAATCTCTGCTTTCCCGACTCATCCCCTGGACAGAACTGTTCCTCAGAGGGCCCTCCTATCACTGCCCACATCTACCAGCACTGCTGTGATTCTGGTTCTTCCTGACATGTGGGAATCCCCACACCTTCATCTCTGGACCCTGACTTGCCTGGGGACCTGGAAGCCAGCAGCCAAATGCCTTCACTCACATGGCACAAAATTTGTATATTGTGCAATATGGTGGTATGTGAGTGGATGCATTTGAATAGAGGGTGCTCAGCTCCTACTGTAAATGCTGGTGACACACGATAAGGAAGATGGATGTAAGTGTCAACCAAACCAGGAGCACTCACATGGCCTGACCGAAACCAATCCACGACCTCCCGTGACTTGGGCCACCGGCCAGATTCTTGGCTGCTTTGCTTTCTACTCAAGCAAAAACGTGGCATCACCCTTAACGCTCCCTTCTTTTAACTCAAAATCCACACACATACACATACATATTCACACACAGAAGGACACACACATACACCTACTTATACATGTTTGCAGAGAAGGAAAAAGAAGCAGAAATCAATCCATCTAATTTAATAGGCTCCTACCAATCCCTTCTCACTATATGCAGACAGAACTGACAGGCTTTCATGTTCTTCATTAATAACTTCAACCCACCACCTCCATTTCTTAATCTGCTTTCTCTTGAAGCTCAAGGTCCACTTGTGAATTGTGATTCTCAACTCACTGCTAATTCACTCTGCGCTGTTGTAACCACACTGCTCTGAGACCTTGGATTCTGTCGCATATGGGTGGATGTGTGCAACCATCCTGGCCCTGAACGAGAACAACGTTCTATATGCCTGTGGCTGCTGGTACCTTCCCTGGGTTTGCTGTTCTAGCAACATGGTAGAAAAACTCACATGACTAGAAAAATAAAAATTGATATATCCTCCACAAGTAGTACCCTTTTGCAAGTCATATTTATGACACAACTTCCCTTATGCCTGGTTGGCCAATATTCTGCAATAACCCCTTAACCTTGCTTACACATATACACACACACACACACACACACACACACCCATAAAAATGCTACCAGTCCTCTATTCTTCACACTCAACTTAGGTCTTGCCTTTCCACCTGCTCCCATAAGAAGCTTTCTTCCTTCTACTGGCAAGACCTATTTTCTCAGGATGTCTGCCTGCATCCCCAGACTCCTCAGAACTCTTTTGACAAAACTGGAAAATACGTGCATTAGCCCGGTTCTGACAACTGAGCAAGCAAAACAGGAGGGATCGCCTCCTTTGCAATATTCCTTCTTCGTTTGGTCTGTGTTACACTGGATTACCCCCTGCTCCACTTTTCTCTAGTTTTTATGGAGAGATAAAAGCCAAAGCACTGACCTAAAACACCTGGGACACATTTTTGGATCTGCACTCTCCTATTGCAGGAGCGGGCGCCTCCAGCACCGTGATCCCCGTGGGGAAATGACAGTAAGTGACTTCAGCCCTCGGGCTATTGCATTCGCAGGGGCAGCTTTACCTGGTACTTGGGAAGATGCTCCTTGGCATGTGGTAAAGATCCCCCTGAAGGGCCATGAGCAGCAGGGCCGCCTCCTGAGCAGCTTTTGGCTGGCATTTTTGCAGGGAGGTCCTCCGTTCTCTGGGTGAAGAGGGAGAGGCAGGGTGAACACACCATCACCAAGTGTACCAGGCTCCCCACACACGCTTGCTGGGGAGCCCTTCCTTAAACCACTCTGCAACTAAAGAGTAGCCCCTGCTTGTCGCAACTAGAGAAAAGCCTGCAGAGCATCGAAGACCCAGCACAGCCAAAAATATAATAAATAAAATTATTTTTAAAAAACCATTCTCTTTGTTTTATTATTATCATTGGGCTTTTTTTTGGAGGTATGGTGCAGCTTCAGGGATCTGAGTTCCCCAACCAAGGAATGAATCTGGGCCCTTGGCATGAAAGTGCTGAGTCTTAACCACTGGACCACCAGGGGATTTCTCAAGAATATTCTCTTTAAATAACGCAGCTGTTGTTGAAGTTTCAATTCATACTTGAACATCATCAATGAGACCTGACCTCTGTTTTGATTATTAGAGGATTTTGGAGTACTTTGTAGAGTCATAGATTAGAATACTGATGAGGATATAGTCCTTGATTCAAATTTAAATTTTCACCAGGCAAAAGGAATGAGGAAGGCAGAAGGATTCATTTGGAAAGTCCAGGCATGTGCTTTCATGACACACCCTCCTGCACTGCTTCAGAGAAGGTCACGCGGTCGGGCTTGTGAAAGATGAAGACAGAGCACTGAACTCCTATGATCATAGCATTGAGCTCCTATGATCACCCACCACGTGATGCAACATGGCCTCCGGAGGTCAGGGATGGCGGGGCACGAGCCACACACATTTCCTACATGGAGTCCAGGGCTGCTGTCTATGACAGTGACACAGAGGAATAAAGATAAACCTGTACTAACGTTTCCCATCCTCCTGTGCCAAGACACACTCCCCACTACAGACGCAGCCTGCCCCCTCTGTGATGCGTGGTTTCTATCCTCAGTCTTACTTGCTTTTTGTGTACAGCTTTGCTTGGACAACCATGAATGCAACTGCAGCTTATCTAATCCGCAATGTGACAGTCACACTGGTGGTCGAATGCAAATGCCTGCAGTCATGTGCCTGCTGCCAACTGCTGACGCTTGATGCCTGCTGGTGGAGGGGAAGGCTGAAGATGGGGAGGGGCAGAAGGGGAACAGGAAGCATGTGTCCCCAGTGGTCATGGGCAGGGATGGAGGCCCAGGATGTGGCGTCCTCCCTGAGCATATGCACACCCTCAGTGGTCTCCTCGGGTCTGCCCTCTGCTTCACGCTGCTGAAGCCAGGAACATGGCCCTGCAGGGACATACGATCCACACCTGTCCCACACCACCAGGCCCTCTGGCCAAGCCACCCGCGGGTGGTGACAGCACCCAGTCCAGTGAGCAGAGCCCAGACTGCACTTGTTCAGTAGGCTCAGACAGCTTCCAAGCCTACCCAGGCCCAGCTGCCTCTGTAATTATTAATAAATGAGCACTTTCCGGGACACTTCTGTTGTGCACCCCAGGGTCATCACTGACCCTACAGACATGATTCTGGTTCCTTTTGCCAACCAGTGAGAATTTTTTCCCTCTACCTGTTACCACCATCCAGAGCCCAGGTGACAGAATGTGGATGTGCAAGTATACCATCTGTGCAATGCCTTCAGGGAAATAGGAAATGATGCGGGAAATCAGGGGGAAAACGCATGCTGTTCACCAAAGGCCAAGTACCAGCTCACCTGAACTTAGATACGAATCTACCATGCAAGCCTCAGGGAATCATCTGAGAGACTTCTCAGCCCCCAGTCCCCGCTTACCTAACAAGCCTGACAACTACTGTAATGATTAGCTACCTGGCCGACTTCCACGTGAGAGCACCATGGGATCTGCCCGGCTAAACTGCCTTTAACCAAACACTTCCTTCCTGTGGAAACGACCTTATCAGAAGCAGGAAGAGATCTCAGCCCTGAAGACACGCAGACTGTGACAAACTATTCAGTTACTTAGCTGCACATTCTCTAAAGTGCCAGGATTCAGTCAATACAGGTGGCAGGTTACTGAACACGAACAGAAGGAACAGAAAAGGGTTTAATTTGTAGACACCTGGATAACTGCTGAAAGGCGACCAGTCAGAACCACACTGGACAACCATCCTGAAGCCTCACAGGGAGGACCAGACTCTGCTCCCACCAGACACATTGCTCTACTTTTCCCATTCAGGTTCCGAGGGATCAAGGACCACTCTGTCCTCATTTTTACCACTCCCAGATGCCCCATGCCTCACCCCTCCCCCGCCACATCACCACCTCCACCATTACCACCAACCTCACCATCATCATTACCAGCACTATCTCCCCCACGACCACCATCTCCATCCTCATCACCATCACCACTACCACCACCATCACCATGCCCAACCCCACCATCATATTATCACCACCATCCCCACCATGAAAACCATCTCCAGCATCACCAGCATCACCATCTCCACCAGCACCTCCATCACCACCAGCACACTACCACCACCATCATCACTATCATCATCTCCACCATCACCACCACCACACCCAACCCCACCATCATATTACCACCACCATCCCCACCATGAAAACCATCTCCAGCATCACCAGCATCACCATCTCCACCAGCACCAGCAGCACCACCAGCACCAGCACTATCATCATCATCTCCACCATCACCACCACCAGCACCATGCCCAACCCCACCATCATATTACCACCACCATCCCCACCACAACAACCATCACCAGCATCACCATCTCCACCAGCACCTCCATCACCACCACCACCATCACTATCATCATCATTACCATCACCACCACCAGCACCATGCCCAACCCCACCATCATATTACCACCACCATCCCCACCATGAAAACCATCACCAGCATCACCATCTCCACCAGCACCTCCATCACCACCACCACCATCATCACTGTCATCATCTCCACCATCCTCACCACCACCACCACCGCCGCCTCCAGCACCAGCACCATCTCCACTATCACTCCATCATTACCACATCTCCACCATCACCACCACCACCATCTCCATCTCCACCATCACCATCTCTATCATCATTACCATCCACCATCACCACCACCACCACCATCACCTCCATCACCACTATCATCATTCTGCCCTCCACTAAAAAAAGAAAATAAATTAACTTCCTTGGTCAAGCAGGCTTGAGACATAGGCCCTGTTGTAGATGCAGGCCCTTTTGCTAGCATCCTGCAACCCTGTGGCGAGGAAAGCTCTCCACTTCTGTTTACCCCAGTGCTACGTATCCCCTCTTACTATCTATGGTAAGTACCAGACCTTCTCTTCACGCAAATGCTTCATGAATTTTAGAGCTCTTAGCTTTCTCATTATACAGCACATATCTGGCATAAAAAACCTATTGGATTGTGACTCACTAGCAAATTCACTTCTGGTAACATCTATAGTAGCTGCTTAGCAACTGCATGATGACTGGCTAGCAGTCTTACCTGTGGGTATTAGTAAGTACTCAGCTGGGGTGGTCGAGGAACCTCTGCCCCTGTTTCCTCTGAATCACTAACGAGGCTGCATGACTCAGCCCAGAGAGCAGATGCTGCACTGAGGAAGGGATGGTTAAAGCACAGATGCAAACAAGGAAAGCAAGTCCACATTTCCTACCTGAGCTGCCACCTCCTCCATCTTGTGAACAGCCTTAGAATCAAACAAGACTTGTCTGCCTCTCCTTTCACAGTCCTGGTAAACGATCAGGCGAATCTCGTTCAGGTCCAGCTCTGAACATGACCAACTGTGGATTAACAAGAGAGAAAGGACTAGTGTTAGCAGCAACACTCAGGCTGGTCACAGGAAGACGAGTCTCCCAGCCAGCACGCACGTGCACATGGAAGATACCAGCACGCGAGATCTCGCAGACTGGGGGCACACAGCCCTGGCTGCAGACTGACAGCCAGTGCCCGTGATCAAGGCTGGGAGCGCTGCCGAGATAATACATCACTGGAGAGAAAAATTCTCCTTCCAAAGCAACTCTGGGGACTTCCCAGGTGGTCCAGTGGATGGGAATCTGCCTGCCAGTGCAGGAGACACAGGTTCGATCCCTAGTCTGGGGAGATTCCACATGCCTCAAGAGCAACTAAGCCCGTGCACCACAACTCCTGAGGCTCAGTGCTGCAACTCCTGAAGCCCGAGTGCCCTAGAGTCCGTGTGCTGAAACAAGAAGCCACTGCATCACGGAACCTGTGCACCGCAACTAGATGCAGCACAATCAAAAATAAACAAAAACTTTAAAAAAGCAAACTCTGCTCTAAGAAGGCAGTCAGGAGTGGGACAGGTGTGTGGAGAGAGCTGAACCAGATGCCTGGGTTCCGGCGGGTGGCAGGGCCGAGGGTGGCGGCGCAGAGTGTTCCCACCTCTGCACCATCAGGAGGGAATCTGGAAGCAGTCGGGAGAGCCCTCGCTCTTCCTCTCCCAGCCACCCAGTCTCAGGCCAGACTGAGAGGAAAAACATCACCTGGAACTTATTCTTTTCTTCTACCGCGGCTGGTTCTGACATGGAAGTTTGGAAAACCAAGTGCATTACTGCACAGAAGCTGAACTGCTGACAATGACAATCAGCCATAAAGGGAGCGTGTTTTTTCCTAAGCAAACCAAAGCCACCAAGACAAAGCGGCTCCAAACACAGGTTCCTTCTTCAGCCACAAGTGAAATCAGAACTCGAAGACTAAGAGAGGGCTGCACTACTCTGGGCGCTTCAGTTACAAGTCTGCTAACCCACTTGTTCAGCACAGATCTGGGCACCTGCGGCCACTGTGCTCCAAGCGAGGGGTTGAGCAGCTGGTTAACTAAGCAGGCTTGATCGCTGCCCTCAGGGTGGACATGGTTCAGTGAGGAATCCTGGGGGAGTCGTCATCCACTGTAACTCCAGACTGTCCAAGTGCAAGAAAGAAAAGGATGTGGTAAGACTCGTATTTTCAGGCTTAAGCAGTGGGGGAGGGCAGGGAAGTCCCTAGGGTTTCAGGAAGACAGGGCTGGAGAGGCAGGTGGGAGACAGCAGGCCAGCTCACCTCCGAGGACAGCAAGGGGCCCAGGCCAACAGGGCCATAAGCTCAGTCTACACCTTCGAGAGGGTGGTCCCCAGCTGGAGGGAAAGCCGGGCTAGGGCAGAGCAAAGCTAGAAGCAGGAAGGCCAAGGAGAATTTATTCTAAGAGTTCAGGGCCTTCAAATGAAGCGATGGCAACTGAGGCAGGGGGCAGGGGGGACAGAGCTGGCAGCAGGTACATCCAGAGGCAGAACCGACACGGTTCAGTGCGGACAGAGGCCAGTGGGATGCCAGCTGCTGACAGCACTGAGGTAAGAGGGTGGGGGACAGATGGAGAATTAGAGGACTGACGGACAGGCAAAGCACACTGTAAAACTAAGAGATGGGACGGCAGAGCCAAGTCAGACACACATGGTTTCAGATTCAAACTCTCTGAGATCCCATTTCTCCACCAGCATGCGAGTATTAACACCAAGCTCACAAAGCTGAAGCAGGGAGTCTGTGAAAGTGTTTACAGAGGCTGACACAGCTAAGTGCTCCGCAACAGCGGTAATTTCCTGAAGAACTGTTGATGTCACAGTGTTTTAAGGACATCGCTACAGTGTCTAGTCCCAACCACAAACTGCACGTCAGTGGTCCTTTCCTTCTCAGGCCCTGGCAACAATGAACACGTGCTTTTCAGGGAGCAGATTTCCTGTCTTAAATCGTAGCCCCCAAAGCATCAAGCTCTGGTTGCACCTTCTCAACAACCCGAGCTCTAAGCAGCCAGGCCCAGCATCGTTCCTTATAGTTTTCATACACCATGGCGAGTTTGTTTCAGAAATCTTTCATCTCCCACTTTCAATCCAGGCCTGGCTGGTCAGACACGTCCCCTGACCCCCACCTGGGCTGAGCAGCTGGGGCCCGTTTTTTGCCATCACGAGCTGAGAGCCGACCTGAGGACCGGGACACAGGAGGAGGAAGAGGGGGGTCGTCAGCCAGCCTGTCACCCCAGCCCAACAACTCCCAGTGCCTGTAACTCAAACCACAACATTTTACACAAGATCATTATTAAAAACATCCTCTGCAATTACTAAAGACACAGCACACAGGCTGAAGTCATTAAAAGTGAAAACTGACAAAGATCTAATTGTCTTGTTTTTTCTTGTTCAATCCATTTTGCCCCAAGAACAATATTTTGCCAAGACAGCATTATCGTTTACAGAGCAACTTGTAAATTATCATTACAGAGCAACTTATTCAGCCCTTATTTTTGAGGGGGTAACACTGACTCAAGTATCAATAAAACTGAGGACAGCCCCTCTGGAAGAATTCAGCTGGTAAAGAATCCACCCTCAATGCAGGAGACCAGGGTTTGATTCTTGGGTTGGGGAGATCCCCTGGAGAAGGGAAAGGCTACGCACTCCAGTATTCTGGCCCGGAGAATTCCATGGACTGTATAGTCCACGGAGTCATAAAGAGTTGGACAAGACTGAGCGACTTTCACTTTTACTATAATGCCCTATAAATTGTTTCATGCTACTTTTTAATTTAAAAAGATGAAAAGATATGGGAAGAAAAGATGTTTGTCAGATTATCCAATTTATTAACCCAAATACCTTAAAAAGTTATTTCTAAAATACGAGGAAAACTCTATTCTCCTACTTTCACACGAATACTGTCATTGGTTTAACACCTAACTGTAATCCTGACATTCCCCATCTCTGAACTTAGCACAGTAAGTCCCCTATATATGAACCTTCAGGTTGTGAACTTTCAAAAGATGTGACTGTGCTTTCACATGTCCAATCACGTGAGTGAGTTCACGTATCTGGTGTACACTGTCACCTGCATGCAATCGCTACAAGTGGTTGTGCTTTTGTGTACCTTACTGTTTGGCACTGTATACAGTTACAATATATTTATCTCAAGCCCAGGACGTCCATAAGCAGGCGCAAAACAGGAGTGAGGGAGCTGGTACTCCTTACTGTACTTTTCATGGTACTGTACTGTAAGATTAAAAACTTTATTTTCTATGTTTTTCATGTGTTTGTGTGAAAAGTATTTTAAAATGGCACTGTATACAGTTACAATATATTTATCTCAAGCCCAGGACGTCCATAAGCAGGCGCAAAACAGGAGTGAGGGAGCTGGTACTCCTTACTGTACTTTTCATGGTACTGTACTGTAAGATTAAAAACTTTATTTTCTATGTTTTTCATGTGTTTGTGTGAAAAGTATTTTAAACCTCTACTATATATTATATATATAATATGTAGTGTTATAGTCCACTACACAGCCGATTGTGTTAGTTGGCTTACTTTGTTGGACTTAACAAACTGGACTTACAAACCCGCTTTTAGAACAGAACCCGTTCACATGTCAGTGACTTGCTGTAGAGGAAATGATAGTTGGGAGTCATCTGGGACAGGAAATGCAGGAGGTGAAACGGTATTTCAGAAGGAGGCCTGGGGTCACACTATGGCTCTGCATCCCCTGTCGTGAGGATGTGTGGAAACGTCCAGCACCCCGAGGGCTCCTCCCTGCCACCCTGGAGTTACCTGTGACCACAACCCATCCATATGCGCTGCATGCCCACACTCACTCCAACCTCCAGTGACCATGTAGCCTTCAGGAGCACCAGCCGCAGCTCCTGGCACTTTGCTGAGGGCGACTCTCTGCAGGACTCAGGGGGTGAAAACAAGCCTTGGGCCCTTACCTTAAAATATCTGTCTGGTGCTTTAAAGGCACTGACTCTGATCTGAAACATTTTGCTGAAAACAGGGGAGGAACAGTGCCCCTGGCATCAGGGAACACAGCAGTACTTGTCTTTCATGGTCACAGTTATAAGACCTGAAGCACAAGAAAGTAAGACTGTCTACCTTTTCCAACTGTAAAATTTAAACAAAAGGACTTATATGAGCCCTTTCCAGTCTGAGAATTCCAGGATGCGAAGATCTGTGTGGTTGGACCAGGTCTTATCTGGAACTGCTGCTCAAGAGTGAGAGGCGAGTGATGACTCACCTGAAAGGTGACAAGCAGCAGTAATTCAAATGGCTCTGAGTAGAGAAAACAGAACTGTGTTGCCCCCAAAGAGATGGCCAGATCCTAATTCCTAGTGCCTGCAGATATGACCTTGTTTGAAAACAGTGTCTCTGCAGATGTCACTGAGCTGAGGCCATCCTGGACCAGGATGCGCCCTCATCCAATGACAGGTGTCCTCCTGGGAGGACGCGAATCTGGACGCAGACACAGGGAAGATGGCTGTGTGATGACAGGACAGAGGTCCGAGCTGTGGTGACAAGCCCAGGCAAGGCCAGGGATGCCGGCCCTCAGGG
>SJYX01022542.1:0-10044 GCA_006410675.1 Oreotragus oreotragus | reverse complement strand
GAGTGGTTTGCCATTTCCTTCTCCAGGGGATCTTTCGACCCAGGGATCGAACCCAGGTCGGGGCTCAATATCCTCAAAAAACACTTATCTCCTCTTTTTGATAGTAACCATTCTAACAGGTATATGATGGTATCTCACTGAAGTTTTGATTTGCATTTCCTCCATAATTAGTACTACTAAGTGCTTTTTCATGTCACTATTAGTCATTTGTGTGTCTTCTTTGGAAGATATCAGATCCTCATTTAAATAATTTTAAAACAATTTTCCTTTCTACTAAGTTGTATGAGGTCTTAATATACTTCAATTATTAGCCTCTTATCAGAAATGATTTACAAATGTTTTTTCCTATTCCATCTGTTGTCTTTTCATTTTGTTCATTGTTTCCTGTACTGTAAATAATCTTTTTAATTTAATGTAGCCTTTCTTGTTTATCTTAGTTTTTGTTACCTATGCTTTTGTAATACATTACTCAAGAAAACATTACTGTGGAGCATATTCTCTATGTTTTCTTCCAGGAGTTTTATGTCTTACTTACAAGACTTATTTTATTTTGAGTTTATTTTTGTGGATGGTATAAAACAGTGGTCCAATTTCATTATTTTGCATGTGGCAATCTAGTTTTCCAAACACCATGTATTGAAGAGGCTGTCTTTCCCTATTGTATGTAGTTTCTTTATTATAAATTAAAGAAGTTCCTGTGTGCAGGCTTTCTCTGGGCTCGCTATCCTGTTTTCTTGATCTATGTGTCTGTTTTTATGCTAGTACAACACTATTGATTATTATAGCTCTGTAATATGGTTTAAAATCCAAAACCATATTACATACGATATAATACTTCCAGTCCATTCTTCTTTCTCAATATTGCTTTGATTTTTTATTTTTATTTTTTTGTCTTTTGTGGTTCTGTACAAATTTTAGGATTGTTTTTTATCTTTTGATGAAAATTGCTGTTGAAATATTGATTGGGTTTTCATTGAATCTGTAGATTATTTTGGTTAGTAAAAGCATTTGAACAATATCAGTTTCTTCAACTCTGAGAATATCGTTCCATTTATTTGTATATTCTGCTTCTTTCGCCAATATTTTGCAGTCTTCAGTGTACAGGTCTTTCACTTTCTTAGTTAAATTTATTCCTAGATATTTGATTCCTTTTGATATAATTATAAATGGGATTGTTTTCTTAATTTATTTTTAAAGATATTTCATTATTTGTGTATAGGAATACAACTGATTTTGTACATTGATTATATACTGAATTTGTTTATTAGGTCCAGTGGTTTATTGGATCAGTCTTTCAGGTTTTCCATGATATGATGTCACCTGCAATAAAGTTTTACTTCTTTGTGATTTGTATACCTTTTATTTCCTTCTATTGCCTAATTGCTCTCTCTTGGACTTCACATGAATAACAGTGGCTAGAGTGGGCATTATTTGATTCTTCTTGATCTTAGATGAAAAGTTTTTAGGTTTTCAGTGTTGAATATGGTATTAACTCTGAGCTTGCTATATGTAGTCTTTATTATGTTGAGGTATACTGCATCTATAACCAGTCTTCTCAGAGGTTTTTTTTTTTTTTTTTAATCATGAATGTATGTTAAATTTTTGTCAAATGCTTTTTTTTTGACAAATGGGAATGATCTTCCTATTCAGAAGATCATATGATTATTAGGTAGTGTATCACATGGCTTGGCTTGTAAATGTTGAACATCCTTGTATATTGGAATGAATTCTACTAGAACACATGTTATCGTTGTTGTTGTTCAGTCACTAAGTGTGTCCAACTCTGTGACTCCGTGAGTTCCAGCAAGCCAGGCTCCTCTATCCTCTACTGTCTCCCAGAGTTTGCTTAAATTTATGTTCATTGAGTTGGTTTGATACATCTAACCATAACATCCTGTGCCACCTCCTTCTCCTTTTGCCTTCCCCCATCCTAGCACTGGGGTCTTTTCCAATGAGCTGGCTCTTAGCATCAGGTAACCAAAATATTGGAGCTTCAGCATCAATCCTTCAGGGTGTTTTTCTTTTAGGACTGACTGGTTTGATCTCCTTGCAGTTCAAGGGACTGTCAAGAGTCTTCTCCAGCACCACAGTTCAAAAGCATCCATTCTTCAGAGCTCAGCCTTCTTTATGGACCAACTCTCTTATCTATACGTGACTACTGGGAAAACCATAGCTTTGATTATACGGACCTTTATCAGCAAAGTGATGTCTGCTTCTTAATACACCTTCTAGGTTCACAGATTTGATCCATGGGTCAGGAAGATGCCCTGGAGTAGAAAATGGTAACCCACTCCAGTATTCTTGCCTAGAAAATTCCATGGACAGAGTAGCTTAGCGGGCTACAGTCCATGGGGTCACAAAGAGTTGGACATGACTGGGTGATTAAATGCTAAGTTTGTCATATATTTCCTTCCAAGGAGCAAGTCTTTTAATTTCATGGCTACAGTCACCATCCACAGTGATTTTGGAGCCCATGAAAATAAAATCTGTCACTACTTCCACTTTTTCCCCTTTTGCTTGCCAAGAAGTATGGAAACAAACGTCATGATCTTAGCATTTTTTTTTTAATTGGAGGATAATTGCTTTACAATATTGTGTTGGTCTCTGCCATACATCAACATGAATCNCAGTCACCATCCACAGTGATTTTGGAGCCCATGAAAATAAAATCTGTCACTACTTCCACTTTTTCCCCTTTTGCTTGCCAAGAAGTATGGAAACAAACGTCATGATCTTAGCATTTTTTTTTTAATTGGAGGATAATTGCTTTACAATATTGTGTTGGTCTCTGCCATACATCAACATGAATCAGCCACAGGTATATGCATGTCTCCTTCCTCTTGAATCTCCCTCCCTCCTCCCACCCTATCCCACCTCTGTAGGTTATCACAGAGCACCTGATTTGAGCTCCCTGCTTTATACAGCAAATTTCCACTGGCTATCTATTTTACATATGGTAATATACATGTTTACATGCTACTCTCTCAATATGTCCCACATTCTCTTTCCCTACTGTGTTCATAAGTCTGTTCTCTATGTCTGCGTCTCCATAGCTGCCCTACAAATAGGTTCATCAATACTATCTTTCTAGATAGTTTCCATATATGATACTTGTTTTTCTCTTTCTGACTTTTCTCAGTTAATATATGGCTTGTTTTTTATGATACTTGTTTTTCTCTTTCTGACTTCTCTCAGTATAATAGGCTCTAGATTCATCCACCTCATTATGACTGACTCAGATTATGTTCTCTGTTATGGCTGAGTAATATTCCATTTTATTTATATGTATCACAGCTTTATCCATTCATCTGTCGATGAATATCTAGGATGCTTCCATGTCCTAGCTATTGTTAATGGTTCTGCAACAAACATTGATGTATATGTATCTCTTTCAATTATGGGTTTCTCAGGGTATATTCCCAGTAATGGGATTGTTACGTCATAAAGTAGTTCTAATCCTAGTTTTTTTAAGGAATATCCATACTATTCCCATAGTGGTTGTGTCGATTTACATCCCCACAAACTATGCAGGAGGGCCTGCTTTACTCCATGCCCTCTGCAGCATTTATTATTTGTAGATTTTTTTTTTGATGACAGTTATTCTGAACAGCACAAGATGAAACATTATTGAGTTTTAATTTGCATTTTTCTAATAACTAGTGATGTTGAGCATCTTCTCATGTGCTTTTTTGGCTCTCTGTATGTCTCCTTTGGAGAAATGTCTGTTTTAACCTCTTTTTTTTATTGGGTTGTTTTCTTGATATTGAGTTGCATGAGTTGTTTACATATTTGGAGATTAATCTTTTGTCAGTTGCTTCATTTGAAAATGTTTTCTCCCCTTCTGAAGGTTGTCTTTTTATTTTGGTTATGATTTTCTTCGCTGTGCAAAAGCTTGTAAGTTTAATTAGGTTCCATTTGTATATTTTTAATTTCTATTACTTTAGGAGGTGGATCAAAAAAGATCTTACTGTGATTTCTGTCAGAGTGTTCTATCTATATTTTGCTCTAAGAGTTTTATAGTGTCCAGACATATTTAGGTCTTTAATCTATTTTGAGTTTAATTTTGTGTATGGTACTACGGAGTGTTCTTCTTTCATTATTTTATATATAGCTGTCCAGTTTTCCCAGCACCACTTATTGAAGAGACTATCTTTTCTCCGTTGTATATTCTTGCCTTCTTTCTCATATATTAAGTAGATTACGTGATCATAGGTATGTGGTTTATCACTGGGCTTGTTATTCTATTCGATCAGTATTTCTGTTTTGTGCCAGTACCATACTGACTGATTACTATAGCTTTCTAGTATAGACTGAAGTCAGGGAGCCCGATTCCTCCAAATTTATTTTTCTTTCTCAAGGCTGCTTTGGCTATTCTAGGTTTTTGTGTTTTCATACAAATTGTAAGATTTTTCTCTGGAATATTTTTAAGTGCTGATGGTAACTCGACATGGATTGCACTGAATCTATAGTCATTTTCACAACACTGAGTCTTCCAGTCTATGAACATGGTACATATTTCCATCTGTTTGTTTCATATTTAATTTCTTCATTAGTATCTTACAGTTTTCTGAAGAAGAGAGTGAAAGTGTTAGTTGCTCAGGGGTATCCAACTCTTTGTAACTCCATGGACTGTAGCCCATCAGGCTCCTCTGTCCGTGGGATTCGCCAGGCAAGAATATTGCAGTAGGTAACCATTTCCTTCTCCAGATAGTTTTCTGAGTACAGATTTTTTGCCTCATTGCTATTCTTGTTGTTCAGTCATTCATTCATGTCCAACTCTTTCTGACCCCAGGGATTGCAGTATCCCAGACTTCCCCATCCTTCAACATCTCCTGGAGCTTGTTCAAACTCATGTCACTGAGGCAGTGATGCCATCCAATCCAACCATCTCATTTTCTGTTGTCTTATTACCCTCCTGCCTTCAGTTTTTTCCAGCATCAGGGTCTTTTCCAATGAGTCAGTTCTTCTCATTGGGTGTCAGATTATTGGAGCTTCAGCTTAATCATCAGTCCTTCCAATGAATATTTAAGACTGATTGTGTTTAGGATTGACTGGTTTGATCTCCTTGAAGTCCAAGGGACTCTCAAGAGTTTTCTCCAGCACTACAGTTCAAAATAGTTCTTTGGTTCTCAGCCTCCTTTATAATCCAAATCTAACTTCCATACACGACTATTGGAAAAACCATAGCCATGACTATACAGACTTTGTCAGCAAACTAATGTCTCTTCTTTTAAATATGCTGTCTAGGTTTGTCATAGCTTTTCTTCCAAGGAGCTTTTCTTTTAATTTCATGCATGCAGTCACCATCTGCAGTGATTTTGGAGCCAAAGAAAAGAAAATCTATCACTGTCTCCATTGTTTCCTCATCTATTTGTCATGAAGTGATGGGACGGGATGCCATGATTTTGGCTTTTTGAAGTTTGACTTTATGACAACTTTTTCACTCTTCTATTGTACTTTCATCAAGAGGGCTCTTTAGTTCCTCTTCACTTTCTGTCATAAGGATGGTGTCATGTGCATATCTGAGGTTATTGATATTTCTCCCTGCAATCTTGATTCTAGCTTGTGCTTCATCCAGCTACATTTTTCAATTTAAGTCTGAATTTTGCAATAAGGAGTTCATGATCTGACCCACAGTCAGTTACTGGTCTTGATTTTTTCTGACTGTATAGAGCTTCTCCATCTTCGGCTATGAAGAATATAATCAATCTGATTTTGATATTGTCCATCTGGTTATGTCCACGTGTAGGGCTGTCTCTTGTGTTGTTGGAAGAAGGTGTTTGCTATGACCAGTGCATTCTCTTGGCAAAATTCTGTTAGCCTTTGCCCTGCTTCATTTTGTTCTACAAGACAAAACTTGCCTGTTTCTCCAAGTATCTCTTGACTTCCTTCTTTTTCATTCTGGTCCCCTATGATGAAAAGGTCATCTTTTTTGGTGTTAGTTCTAGAATATCTTGTAAATCTTCATAGAACCAATCAACTTCAGTTTATCAGCATTAGTAATTGGAGCATAGACTTGGATAAGTATGATATCAAATTGTTTGCCTTGGAAACGAACAGAGATTGTCCTGTTGTTTTTGAGATTGCACCCAAGTACTAGATTTCAGACTCTTTTGTTGACTATATGGGCTACTCCATTTCTTCTAAGGGATTCTTGCCCACAGTCCTAGATATAATGATAATCTGAATTGAATTCATCCATTCCTGTCCATTTTAGTTCACTGATTCCTAAAATATCAATAATCACTCTTGCCATCTCCTGTTTGACCACTTCCAATTTACCTTGATTCATGGACCATTAAGGTTCCTACGCAATATTGTTTCATTCCAGGTTCCTATGCAATATTATTCTTACAGCGTTGGACTTTATTTTTACCACCAGACACATCCACAACTGGGCATTGTTTCCACTTTTGCTCAGCCTCTTCATTCTTTCTGGAGCTATTTCTTCACTCTTCTCCAATAGCATGTTTGGCACCTACCAACCTGGGGAGTTCATCTTTCAGTGTCATATCTTTTTGTCTTTTCATACTGTTCATGAAGTTCTCAAGGCAAGAATGCTGAAGTGGTTTGCCATTTCCTTTTCCAGTGGGCCATGTTTTGTCAGAACTCTCCACCATGACTCATCCATCTTGGGTTGCCCTATATAGCAAGGCTCATAGTTTCATTGAGTTAGACAACGCCGTGATCCATGTTCTGTTTGGTTAGTTTCCTGTGTTTGTGAATTTTATTCTGTCTGGCCTCTGATGGATAAGGATAAAGGCTTGTGGAAGCTCCCTGAGGGGAAGTACTAGCTGTAGGGCTAACTGGATCTTGCTCTGATGGACAGGGCTATATTCAGTAAAATTTTAATCCAATTTCTGCTGATGGGTGGGGCTGTGTTTCCTCCTTATAGTTTTGTCTGAGTCTAGACTATGGTAGGAGTAAGGATGGTAATGTCCACTTACTTCAAAAGGACTTATGCCAGCTATGGCTCCCAGGATTGTTTTATTCAGTGCCCCTGACCCTGTGGGAACCCAGTGTCAACCCATGCCTCTGCTAGAGACTCCTGGACACTCACAGGCAAGTCTAGCTCAGATTCTTTTTGGATCACTGCTCCTTTCTCCTGGGTCCTGGTGCCACAAGCTTTTGTTTGTGCCCTCCAAGAGTCTGTTTTTCCAGTCCTATTTATAATCAAATCCCACTAGCCTTCAAAGTCAAATTGCCTAAGGGTTGTGTCAGTCCTTTTGCCAGATCCCCAGGTTGGGAAATCTACTGTGGGCCCTAGAAGTTTTGCAACAGAACAGTGCAAGAATTCAGTGTAATTGTTCTGCAGTTGGTGGGTCGTTTGCTCAGTGGCTTTATGGTGGGGCTAATGGCAACCTCCTTCCAGAGGACTTGTGCCACATGCTGTGCCTCCCAGGTCTGCTGCAGCTGGAGTCACTGTCCCTGGTGCAGGCCACTGCTGACCTATGCCTCCACAGGAGACACTCAAACACTCAAAGGCAGGTCCAGCTCAGTCTTTGGTGAGGTCCTTGGGTCCTGGTGTGCACAGGGGTTTTTTGTACCCTCCTAACGTCTTTGCCTCCTTAGGTTTATTTCCAGGTATTTTAATCTTTATGATGTTATGATAAATGGGATTCTTTCCTTAATTTCTCTTTCTGATCTTTCATTGGTATTGTATAAGAATGAAAGAGAGTTCTGTCTTAATTTTTTATGCTGCAACTTTACAAACTTCATTGATGAGCTCCAGTAGTTTCTGGTAGCATCATAATATTTTCTATGCATCATGTCATTTTCTCTGCAAACAGTAAAAAATTTATTACTTTATCCCCAATTTGGATTTTTAAATTTACTTTTCTTCTGTGATTCCTGTGGCCAGACCTTCCAAAACTATTTTGAGTTAAATTGGTGAGAATGGACATTCTTGTCTTGTTCTTGATTTTAGAGGAAATGCTTTTAGTTTTTCGCCATTGAGAATAATGTTTGCTGTGGGTTTGTCATATATTACCTTTATTATGTTGAGGTAAGTTCCCTTTATACCCACTTTCTGAAGGGTTTTTAATCATAGTTTGGTGTTGATTTTTGTCAAGCGTTTTTTTGCAACTATTCAGATGATCAGATAGGCTTTTATTCTTCTATTTGTTGATATGTTATAATACGTTGATTGATTTGCTTATATAGAAGAATCCTTGCATCCGTGCAATAAATCTACTTGATCATAGTGCATGCTCCTTTTAATATCTTGTTGGAGTCTGTTTGCTAGAATTTTGTTGAGGATTTTTGCATCTATGTTCATCAGTGATATTGTCCCGTAATTTTCTTTTATGTGGCATCTTTGCCTGCTTTTGGTATCAGGGTGACAATGGCTTTGTAAAATGAGTTTAGGCATTTTCCTTCCTCTGAAAACTTCCGGAAGAGTTTGCTCAGAATAGGTGTTTGCTCTTCTCTAAACTTTTGGTAGAATTCACCTGTGAAGCCATCTGAAGCTGGATTTTTGTTTGTTGGAAGATTTTTAATCACAGTTTCATTTTTATTACTTGTGATTGATCTGTTTATTTTCTATTTCTTCTTCAGACTTGGAAGGTTGTACCTTTCTAAGCATTTGTCCGTTTCTTCTAAGTTGCTCCTTTTATTGGCATATAGTTGCTTGGTAATCTCTTATGATCTTTTGTATTTCTATGGAGGACTCAAATCATTACAACAAAATCAATATCTATTATTACCAAGTTGCTCAGTCATGTCTTGACTGTTTGCGACCCCATGAACTACAGCATGCCAGGCTTCCCTGTCCTTCACCATCTCTTGGGGTTTGCTCAAACTCATGTCTATTGAGTCGATGATGCCATCCAACCATCTCATCCTCTGTTGCTCCCTTCTTCTCCTGCCTTTAATATTTCCCAGCATCAGGGTCTTTTTCAATGAGTCAGTTTTTCATATCAGTTGTCCAAAGTATAGGAGTTTCAGCATCAGGCCTTCCAATTAATATTCAGGATTGATTTCCTTTAATATTGACTGGTTTGATCTCCTTGCAGTCCAAAGAAATCTCAAGATTCTTCTGCAACACCACAGTTTGAAAGCATCGTTTCTTCTGCATACAGCTTTCTTTATGCTCCAACTCTCACATCCATACATGACTACTAGAAAAACTATAGCTTTGACTATACAGACCTTTGTTGGCAAAATAATATCTGTTGTAACTTCTCCTTTTTCATTTCTAATTTTATTGATTTGAGTCCTCTTCCTTTTTTCTTGATGAGTCTGGCTAAAAGTTTATCAATCTTCTTTACCTTCCAAAAGAACCAGCTTTAAATTTTATTTATCTTTTCTGTTGTTTTCATCTCTATTTCAGAAATTTGTGCTCTAATCTTTATGATTTATTTCCTTCTATCAACTTTGGGTTTTGTTTGTTCTTTCTCTAGTTGCTTTAGGTGTTAGGATTGTTTGTTTATTTGAGATTTTTTTGTGTCTTGAGGTAGGACTCTATTGCTATAAACTTCCCTCTTAAAACTGCTTTTGCTGCATCCCATCGGTTTGGGGTTATCTTGATTTTGTTATTAGTTTCTAGGTATTTTTTTATTTTCTGTTTTGATTTCTTTAATAATCCATTAGCTATTTGGTAACATATTATTTGGCCTTCATGTGTTTGTGTTTTTTACAGTTTTCCCTGTAATTTACTTACATTCTCAGAATATTGTGTTCAAAAAAGATGCTTGGTATGGTTTTAATTTTCTTAAATTCATCAAGGCTTGAATTGTGACCAAAAATGTGGTCTGTTTTGGAGAATGCTCTGTGAACACTTGAGAAGAAAGTATATTCTGCTGCTTTTGGATGGAATGTCCTATGAAAGTATCAAGTAAGTTTATCTGATCTAATGTGTCATTCAAGGCTTGTGTTTTATTACTAATTTTCTGTCTGGATGATCTGTCCATTGGTGTAAGTAAAGTATTAAAGTCCCCTAATATTACTGTGTTACTATTGATTTCCTTTTTTATGGATGTTAGCATTTTCTTTATATATTGATGTGCTCCTATTTTGGGTGCATGCTGCTGCTGCTCCTGCAGC
>SJYX01022541.1:0-10157 GCA_006410675.1 Oreotragus oreotragus | reverse complement strand
GGACTCCGGGAGTTGGTGATGGACAGGGAGGCCTGGTGTGCTGCAGTTCATGGGGTCGCCAAGAGTCGGACAGGACTGAGTGACTGAACTGAACTGAACATACTATGGACTTTTTATACCTTCTATATCATCCTTACAAGAAGCCAGCAAATCTTATCTCTATCCTTAGTACTATTTTATAAATGAGGAAATGAAGGCACAGAGAGGTGGAGCAAATTATCCAGGAATATACAGCCATGAAGTGGCAGAGCCAAAATTAGAATCCAAGTCTGTGTGTGTCCACGGGCTCTATTCTTTCCGCTAGACCTGCTGCCTGCAGTTCTGACATTTCTCACCTGTTCTTCTTCACCTTCCAGTTGGAGCTGTGATATTATCTGCATTTACAGGTGAAAAGAAAGGGGCAGAACCATCGTGTTGAAAAGGACCTGGAAATAGAAGCCTTGTTGGGAGAAAGAAAGCTGTTGCGGAGATGAGATCTGAGCTGGGCCTGAAAGAGCTGATAGGATTTGGTGAACAGACACTGGAAAGACAGCATCAGGGGAAAGCTCTTCATGATCCCAGGTATGGAGAGGCAAAAATGCAACATGCAACAGAGAAAAGACGATTCTACTGGCCGGGGTGGCCGTGGCATTAGGCTGCTGGAAGGGGCCTTAGCCAGAATCCTGCAGAGCCTAGCTAGAATTCTTGACTTTGGCAGATGGCTTGCTTTGAATGAAAGACGTTGACACTGCGGAGTTGTCTCTGCAAGAATTTAAGTCCGAGGAGAGGCACGGGGACTATTCTCAAGGAACCATGAGAAAGCAGGTCCACTCACAGCAACCGTGAGGCTCGGTGCTCTCTAGACACTGGCTCCGTGCAGTGTCCTGGAGTGTTTTGTAGCAATCTCTTCCAAACCCAGAGAAATAAAGTCCACAGCGCCTCTGGGAGACAAAATGGCACTTGTTCCCCACCGTCTAATCTGAACAGGCCTTTGCTGACTAATTGAATTACTCTAGCCCGCAAACTGATAGACAGCTGCTAAAAATGGTTATTGCATTATTAATTCGCTCCAGCAATTTCACATTAAACCTATACTGTTAGTAATTTTTCCCCTTCTATTTCTTCCCTCTTAATTAGACTATTTAAAACTTTGAAGGGATAGTCTTCCAATGCTAAATGGAGGCATCGGGCAAATTACATTTTTGATTGAATACTTCTCTGATAGGCCAGCAAATGAGACTGTTGAGTTGTTAATTATTGTCAGAGTTCCACACGACGCCTGCTAATGAGGCAGTCAATCTCAGCTGTCAACCCCCGAATATTAATGGAGGCCAATGGGATGTACTGGGAAAGACGCTCGCCGGAGGGCCAGGGGGTCCATTTCATTGGCCTGTACATGAAAGGGTGGTGACTTCCTGGTGCTAGGGCTAATGGGACTTTGTGATGAGTGTACAAAAGGTTAGACAGTAATACAGAGCTGAGGTCAGCCAGAATGGCTCCATGGCACCAGGTGGGCACCCCCAGGATGGCACAGGTAGTTGGTATTCAACATTTATCACTGCTGGCTGGGCTAGGCTGTGGATTTGGATTTTGGGGGGGCAGTGGAGTGGGGGGCGATGCTGGGCATGAAGAAGTAACTATCGGGCAGTCAGGAGAACGTACACATCTCAAGACTGCAGATCTGGGGTCAGGATGACCTAGCCTCAGGCTCCAAGCCCACCGTCTTGGCATTTAGTCCTGACTTCAGCACCGGCCATGCCGTGGGCTGAGAGACAGGTCAGGTTTCACTCAGCAGAACCAGGGGTGACAAAGAGGGGATGCCATCCAAGACTGGGCATCACAGAACCATATATTTAGTCTGCCACCAAGCAGAAGCTCAGCAGAAGGGCAAAGAAGGGAGAAGAATTGGATTTGATTCAACAAATATTTACTGAGTATTTTGTGTGCATGATAAAAACTTAAGTTCCCTGTGTAAACTCCCAGGGCAGACGTTTTTGGGGAACATCACTGACCTTCACCTCTGCTGCACGACTGTCCACTCCCCGCTCCCCTCCACTAGAACGCTCCCCTCAGGCTCTGCCTTGCCTTCACTGATGCTTCAGGAACTCTCTTCCTTCTCCATCCCCATGTCGCCTGCCCTCATCCGTGGCTCGCCGGGCTGCTGTCCCAATCTAACTGTTACTGGCCCTTCACTCTCTCACCCTCTCCTGCTCAGAGCTCTTGGACATCCTCTCCTGCCCCTCCTCCAGCTAACTCTGTTCCTCAAACACTCCAGTCCGGCTTCCTGCCTCCCCGCTCTGAGCTTTTGTTTCTCCATCTTTGAATCAGGAATCCGCTTGCTGTGGCATTTGACGAGGACCTAGTTAACACATGTTAATTTCTGTCTCTCTGAGTTTCTTTTCTAAGTTGCATCATTCCAACTGATGTTGAATCTTTACTCTTTGGTCTACCTGCCTATACGTTTGATTCTATTCATTTTAGGATGATGTAGGTAAGGGTTGAGAATGAGGATGCAAACACTGGCCTCTCAAGGATACGGCATCCTGGCAACAGACTGGGGGTTGATCCTTAGAATGGAGACGCCCCTCCCATAAATGAAAGAAGGCATGAAAGTGGATTCCTAACCTGGGAGGGGCAGTGGGCAAGGAGTTTGTGAATTCATATAGGCTGATTTTCAGATTTCACTTTGCAACATTGTAGGGGTAATAGTCACAAAAAGAAAATAATGGAATTTAACTTCTAATTATATACTCTTACCACTTTGCTAACAGAATAAAGTGAAAGCGTTAGTTGCTCAGTTGTGTCTGGCTTCTTATGACCCCATGGACTGTAGCCTGCCAGGCTCCTCTGTCCATGGGATTCTCCAGGGAAGAATACTGGAGTGGGTTGNGGAATTTAACTTCTAATTATATACTCTTACCACTTTGCTAACAGAATAAAGTGAAAGCGTTAGTTGCTCAGTTGTGTCTGGCTTCTTATGACCCCATGGACTGTAGCCTGCCAGGCTCCTCTGTCCATGGGATTCTCCAGGGAAGAATACTGGAGTGGGTTGCCATTTCCTTCTCTAGGAGATCTTCCTGACCCAGGGATCAAACCTGGGTCTCCTGCCTTGCAGGCAGATTCTTTAGTGTCTGAGCCATCAGGGAAACCCAAAGGAAGAACTGAGACCACAGATGCTTATTGACAGCTTGCTATGTGCCAGACACCATTTTAGGTGTCTAGGATACCATGTATGACAAAACAGGGGAGATCTCTTCCTACCAGGAGCTTATATCCCAACTTGGGAGCCAGTGAGCAATAAGTAAATCAATACATGCATACATACATACAACAATTTCAGGTAATGATAAGGGGTATGGAGACTGTATCTCTTATGGCGTGAGAGTGATGGTGGGGCAGGCATATGCAGGGTTAGGCAATGCTAGGGAAATATCAAGAGTTAGATGTGAGCCAGGATCTCAGTGAAGAGAAGCCAGTTCAGTGAGCATGGCAGGCAGAGGTGGCATGTACAAAGGGCCTTTAGAGGCAAGTTGCAGGAACAGGAACAACGCTGGTTCAGCTGAGTCATTGATTACGAGGGGTGGGAGGTGGGTATAGCACGTTTGAGTTTAGAGAGGTAGAACCTCAGAGGCCATGATGATAAGCTTGGATTTGGTGCCAAGGTCACTGGGAAGCCTTTGTAGGATTTAAGAGCTGGAATGACACCAGTGAACGTGGGTGCTTTTACAGATTCCTGTGCAGCAGCATCCCCAACCCTTTTGGCACCAGGGACCAGTTTCATGGAAGACAATTTTTCCATGAAATTTCTGGGGGTGGGGGGATGGTTTCTAGATGATTCAAGCACATTACGTTCATTGTACCCTTTATTTCTCATCTAATAATCTGAGAGGAGGTAAAGGTCCATGGTCCAGAGGTTGGGGACATCTGCTGTAGAGCACTTTATAGATGAAATCTGGAGCCAGTCAAGTAGATACGGCTACCACCTTCTTAGAGTTCCAGCGGTGAAGACAGACACATGGCCGGGTGTCGATACAACATAAGGGCAAACAGACCTAGGGTGGACCTCAGTAGCTGCTCTTTCTTCCACAGTAACAGACATTTGCTGGAGTACGGGGTGGTTCCCAGGAGGCACTTGTGGCAAAGCACCCCAACTGTCAGTGCAGGAGGCATGAGAGTCTCGGGTTTGATCCCTGGGTCAGGAAGATCCCCAGGAGAAGGGCATGGTAACCCACTCCAGTATTCTTGCCTGGAAGATCCCATGGACACAGGAGCCTGGCAGGCTACAGTCCATTGGGTTGCAAAGAGTCGGACACAACTAAAGTGACTTAGCACTCACCCACGTACAATAGATATTTTAGCTCAACTTCTGGCTTCCCAGAATAAACATCACATTCCCCAGCCTTCCTTGAAGGGTGGGTGTGACCACCATAGTCTTTTTCGGCCAATGGGATTTATGTGGAAGAAGTTTACCACAGCTCCTCCTTGGGAAGCAACTGGCTTTACGCTGTGCTTTCCTCCCATGCCCCCATCCTCCTGCTCACGGCGTGGATGCCGTGTCTGGAGTACCATCTTGGAGCCCTCCAATGAGAGCTGGCTCTCAGGAGAGCAGAAAGCAGGTGGGAGTCTGGACCTATGAGCGCCCCTGGAGTACAGAGCTTACCATTCCGCCCGGCAACCTCCCTCTGAACTTTCACCCAGGAGAAATCCCACCACCGTCTCATGCAGAAACAGGCTTTATTTTGGGTCTCTGCTATTGCAGACTCAGAACTACCTGTGCTAATAAAGGGGTGGGGAGAGACTGTTAACGGGCGTTCGGAGAGACAGGAGCTGATTTCAGCCTCTTTAAATTGCCTGCATTTACCCCAAGCTTCCCTCCTAGCTGCTGCTGATTACCTGCTTTCCACTCCTTCCAGCGCAGTGCTGCGGGAATGGGTGAGACTAGCTGTTTCCAGGACCTCATGATGGTCTTATTTGTGCTTTCCTGCCTCCTCTCAGGCCCGTTTTAGACAGACAGGAGAGGAGCCGGGGCGCAGGTGGACTCAAGGCAGTCCCTCCCTACAGAGGCGCTGGCGACCCTGCCTCCTGTTTGTGAGACAGGCAGGCCAAGGCAAGTCTGGATGACAAACAAGAGCACTTAAGCAATCAAACCAGAGCGTTCATTTTACAAGGCGGGAGGAGCGAGCCGGATGAAAACAGGACCTAGCTAACACGGAGACAGCAGTCCTCTGGAAGCTGCTACTTATTGGCAAAGAGCATTCCTGAATTATACTAAGAAAAATAAAGTCAAGGAAAATTCACCATTGACTAAAATATCACCATTTAAATGCCATAGGTGGAACATACCAATTACACTGGAATCGGCATGAATCTGTGCAAGATGTCAGACAAGATGAAACATAATGCTGAGATGGTCTGACTGTTCTGGACTGCCCTGTCTTCCAGTTAAATGATGTCTTCAGGCAGAAGTAACAGTCAAAGAATGGAACAGAAGGTGCACAGCAAACACTGCCAGTCAACCAATCTGAACATGGCAGGGTCCCAGAGCCTTCTCTAAGAAAGTGTAAGTCCTTTATTTTCTGGATCAAGGAGCTATCTGGGGAGTCCTTGCAGAGGGGCTGGGGTCGTCAGGGGCACCTGGGGCTCAGGAAGCAGATATTCAAGAACGGGTCTGAACGCACTTCAGTATTTTTACAGCTGCCACTTGCCCTGTTCCTTACCTGCAAGAGATCAGCCCCTCTTCCACAAATGAGAAACTACTGCTCCAAAGAGATGCCTTGATGCCTTGGATCAAAGAAGCCCGATTTCTTTTCTCAACAGCCACAGAGGTGCCAATGTTCTGCAAGTTTTCTTCCAAGCCCCATAAAGGGCCCTGGAGTACCCATCAAAAGCAGTGCCAGCTGCAGCTAATACACACAAACACTTTGCAATTAACGGAGCTGAGTGTGCCGTTAAGGCAACCTTATGGGGAAGGCAATACCCCCAAGTAAGCCTGGGAGCGTGATGAAGTTAGCCAGGCTGCTAAACACCTACGTGATGGCCTTGTAAAAAAACCAAAAGTGCCTTTTGAATGCATTTAGCTCCGCAGGCTGAGGCATGATGCAAATGATGGCTGGCCCACCATTCTCTGTTGACATTTATGTGCACCCTGAACACTGTGCCTGTTGGGGAAATAGATCTGGTTTCCCAGAGTCAGGCTGTTATTCATGCACGGTCCAGCCCTTTTCCTGTCCTAGCTGTGCAAACTTGAGGACATGACTTAACTTCTCTGAGCTTTTATTCTTTCTCATTTATAAAGAAGTTTGGGGGATAATACCCCACTAGGTTGTGGTTAAGAGTGATTACAAAAGGTGTCATTTCCCTTAGCAGTTTTCATGCCTAAGCTGGCCGAACACACACTGATAGACATTACACTTCAAATAAAACAGATCCTGGACTGAATTCCAAGAAGGGCACCCCACTGTCCTCTGCATAAGGGAATTAAGGCTGAGAGATCCCAGGGTTTAAGAGAATGGGTTTCAGAGTTTTGCATACCTGAATTTCTGCTATTTTTCAATAGCTGTGTGATCCTGGGCAAGAAATTTAAGCTCTCTGTGCCTTACTGTCTTCATCTTTAATTAAGAGGTAACACTGCCAAGCACAAAGGAATGTTGTAAGAACTAAATAACACAATGAGAGGGCCTGGCAAACAGAAGACACTGAGTAATAAATGTGAGCTTTTTGAGAGATGTCCTTTACTCCCAAAGCACGTTCCTCCTTGGGTCACAAGACTTTGGGAGGAACCAGGAAAAGAATAAAGCTTCTCCTCCCACAGTCGAGAGCACGGTCTTGCCCTTGGGGAAAACAAGATTCAAATTCCATTCCCACCCTTTAGGCTGGTGTCACAGTAATATTACCTATTTCAGTGTCATCACCTGCAAGGTAAGGAAGCAATTCTTCCTCTATTTGGGGATATACACATCCTACATTATTGTTTGAGGTGTTAATTAGCTTATATATTTATAAAATGCATATTCATACTTACCATGTTCCAGAAACTATCTTCACACTTAACAACTGTGACTCATTAAATTTAATTTTCATAGCAATCCTTTGCAGAGAAGGCAATGGCACCCCACTCCAGTACTCTTGCCTGGGAAATCCTATGGAAGGAGCAGCCTGGTAGGCTGCAGTCTATGGGGTCACTAAGAGTTGGACACGACTGAGCGACTTCACGTTCACACACTGGAGAAGGAAATGGCAGCCCACTCCAGTGTTCTTGCCTGGAGAATCCCAGGGATGGGGGAGCCTGGTGGGCTGCCGTCTCTGGGGTCGCAAAGAGTTGGACACGACTGAAGTGACTTAGCAGCAATCCTTTGAGATCCCCATTTTACAGAAATGAAAAACTAAGAAGAAGGCATTGAGTAACTCGCCCAAGACCACATCTTAGTGAATGGCAGACCTGGGGTTCCTCTGGCTGTAGGCTGATGTTCCAAATCACCAAGCTGTCGGGCACCACAATCATACCGCCACCACCACTGCATCAGCAATTATTAGCACAACAAGATTTATCCTGAGCTGATCAGACATCAAGCACGTTCTTGCACGACCTCATTTTATTCTGATGATAACCCTACCTGACGGGTTAAGGGACTTGCTCAAAGTTGCTGAATTAGCGAGTGTCAGTGCTAACAACGAAGCCAAGTCTTTCTGGTCCCAAAGCCCACCCTCTCACGCACTTCACAAAACTGCTGACACTGGGGTGCACTTAGCACATCACCAGGCACATATCTGACAGTCTCCAGAAGCCTTTCTTCAGGGAATTTTCAAGCTGTAAATGTTAGGTTTTCTGATAGCCCTTAAGCCCTTTGGTATCAATCTTTCCACTCTGTCTAATTTGAAGGGTGTATCTCGGATAACAAATGAACCCACATGTGTCTCCATCTTGTTCTCATTTAGCACAGCTCTGCCCAGGGCTTGGCACCTTGTCTGTGTCTTTGGAAAGGAAGACTGATCAGCAAGGATGGGTCATCGAGCCCTGCCTGTCTCCTTAGGGGCTGGAAAAAACACTGAATGTGAGGATGCAGGTCTTTGACTCCAGGCGTCTGAACATAAGAGAAGGTGTGAACGGTCCATCATTGTTTAGACAGTGCGTGTCAGACATCTAATCTGCTTTAATTTTATAAGCGTAGGCCTGGTATCTCACGGAAGAATGTTGGGCTCAGCTGATTCTACGATCGACAGTGACCTTGCTTTTGTCTCTGACCATCCTGCATACTGAGCCGGAATAATGGTTCCTGAATGGAAATCCTGTCATTCTCTCGTTCCCTTAAAATCTTCCATGACTCCCAAGTACTCTCAGGAAAAACAAAACAAAACAAAACAAAACAAAACAGGAACTCTGAATATAATCGTCATGGTTGGTCCCTGGAACAACCATTGTCTCCTCACTTCCTTCTTCCCCAGCCTCCCCGACCCTCTACTGTTAACCTTCATATAGGCATCCAGAACACCTTGCCTTTCCCATAATGTCTAAGTAATGTTTTCCCTTTGCTTTTTTTTATCCCCAACTTTTCCTTCATATGTCAACTGGAGGCCCCACTGTTCTCTGGGAAGTCAACCCGGATAATTAAAATTGGTCCCCTAATCTTGCATTTGTGAGACCTATCTATTATTGGGTTGGCCAAAAAGTTCATCTGGGTTTTTTGGTAACATTTTATGGAAAAACCCAAACAAACTTTTTAGCCAACCCAATATTCTTCCAACAAGGCCACAGACTAGGTGTAGTTTTCCACCTCAGTACCTCAGTGACCCAGTGGGTGAACACTCCATAAATATTTATTGGTTGAATAAATATATAAACGAGCATTTCCAAAGATTAACAAATACCTTTGCTTTTGGAGGCTGGGTAGAAAGAAACATATTTAAGATTTAGGACAAGATAAAGGTGCAAATAGAATTGAAGTTTAAAGATAAATTAATAATAGCTGCTGTTCTCTAATTCCTAGTTGATCCTGGTACTATATTTCATTTGTTTATAAAGATTTGTTATTTTTTACTGAACTGTCAAGTGACATGATAAACTCAGCTGCAAAGAGAAACACATCTTTTCTGCCCTCAGAAAGCTCACAGTCTAATCGGAAGGCAGATAAGCTCACAAAATATATTTTGACTTTTGGAGCTTATAGCAAGCAAATTTTCTTGGCACACATTATTTCTAATTTTCTTAGCAATCTACAAGACAAGCGTTTACCCCATTTTTACAGATGAGGAAACTGAAGTACAAGGAGATTTGTGTAGAGATTTGTGTAACTTGGTTTATTTAATCTAGGTAACTCTCCTCTGCTCAGTCATGCAAAGCAGTGACAGAAATATGAACTGGTCCTCCTTAACACTGCTTTCTTGCTACATTCCCTTAATTCACACTCCACTGTGCTGTCAAACACTTGAACAGCACTTTGTACATTTGCCATCATTTGTATGCACATTGCTTCATTTCAGTCTCGCAAAGCATTCTTTCCTAAGGAGACAAGGATACTATTACAATCCTCCATTTACAGATAGGAAAATTAGACCCTTAAGAGGCTGGATGACAACCTCCCAAGTCACATATTAGTGTAAACAGGAACAGAAAACAGGTTTCTTGGTGGGGGGAGGGCATATTCTTTGTCACTTGACAAATACAGCCTCCAGAATCTCGCCCCTTCAACTCCAAACACGTGATTCCCCGTGTCCACAAGAAACACTGACTTTCTTTTCTCACGGCAGATCCATGGCACTGCCCTATGGCTGGATGGTGGCAGCTTTATAACCCCCAGGGGCCCCAACAATCCCCCATGTCCCCAAGCAGTGCTTACATTAAGTTTGCTTTCAGGCGCTTTTCCATTGCTCCCCTTTCCACTGATGTATGGACGGGCTCTGGAGACCATGCCCAGCTCTTGGCCCCATTTGAGGACAGCACATTATGAGGGCCTCTATATTTTACCACTAGATTGTTCTGCAGATGGATAGCAATTCATTACTTTAAGTACACAGGGGGCTAATTCCAGAGAAGAATTGATCATCTCTCTTAGATACTTCTTGCTATTATAAAACAAGAAAGAACATTCCCAGGAAAGGATTCTCTTTGCCCCTCATCATTTCTCAAAGTTTCATTTCCTTAATTCAACTCAATAATCATTTAATTTTTTTTTTTTTTTTTT
>SJYX01022538.1:384270-429220 GCA_006410675.1 Oreotragus oreotragus | reverse complement strand
ATGAGAGGCAGTTTGCTCCTGACTCCCACTGGGACAGGGCTTCCCCAGTGGCTCAGCAGGAAAGAATCCACCTGCAATGCAGGAGCTGCAGGAGACATGGGTTCCATCCCTAGGTCGGAAAGATCCTCTGGAGAAGGGCATGCCGCCCACTCCAGTATTCTTGCCTGGAGAATCCTGTGGACAGAGGAGCCTGGCAGACTGCGGTCCATGAGGTCAGACAGAGTCCGACAAGATGGAAGCGACTCAGCACACACACACACCCCCCACAGGGACTGGATGGGCGCTGCACAGAGACTCCAAATCCTGGGGGTTCATATGTCATTAGGTTTCCTTCTTGACCTCTCTGCTCACCTCGGACCTCAGGAACCCCTGCAGGCTGGGTCACCGACTTCAAGTGCCACAGGTCCCTGGTCCCACTGCTCAGGGGGGCCCTGCCCTTGACCACATTCTCCGCGGGCCCCGGTGGCTGCTTTCTCCTGTTCTACCTTTGTGTTTCCTAGTCTGTTCCTCCCTCCTGGGGCTTGTTTGTGTAAGAAAGCCTCTCTCCCTGTTTCCTGTGTCTCTGTCATTTCCTCCCATTGCCATTCTACACCGTGGCACTGAGGACCATTGTTTTCCTTTCTAACCATATTCTAGTCTCTGGGAACCAGCCAGTAGGTACAGGACAATGTGGAGGAAGGCAGGTCTGCCGGGGCTATTTCGGAACCACTCTTAAGCACCAGAATATCACAGTAAACCAAACCGGTGCGGGGGGCGGGGGGGGTGGAGTGGTGTTTGCTTGTCAGCTAGGGAAGGAAGAAACTCAATATCAGGAGACAGCTCCTGACCAATTAATCCTCGGCCACTATCTAAACGGAGGTGTGTTCCCAGGAGCAAGACTGGAGATGGCTGACAGGGCTGATAACCATCTTTGCGAGAGGAAGCTGTGACTATCCCACTTGTTTTCTGGGGTTTTGACATGTTCTTACTAAAAAAAAAAAAAAAAGAAATCAACTGAGCTGTATTAAGAGGGGAGCTAAACAGAGATCTGAAACCCAGCACAGGACCTAGGGATGCCAAGCGAAACCCGCTTAGGAATGGATTTCCTTGTGGTTCTATTCAGTGCTCTATCTAGCCTGTTAACTTTTTTGATCAGCCCCGCGATTCACCCAACCCGTATTGGAGTGTAAGGTAAACTGCTTCATGCTTTCTTGGCAGAGTTTGAATTACACAGGTTCTCACAGGAGATCCTGGGTCGTTTTGCTGAGGACCGGAAGAGGAGTTGGAAAAGCAGCTGGCCTCTGGAAAGAGAAATGTAATGCCTTTTTATTTACCATGGAAATGCCCATGCTGGGCTGCCGTGTTGATTCCCAAATATAAATGGGAGGAAATTGTGGTCCCTGTGCCAGCGAAGGACTAAGCAACACACTGGCTTAGGTTTGTAACTTTGGGCATTTCTTTAAGTGCAATTCCAATAAAGTGAACTGAGCAAAGTTTGACGTAGGAACCTCAGCCTGGTTTTCCTAAGAAATATATCAAGCAGCACTTTTATTTTGACTGTCACCTAGCAGAAGTACGTGGTTTTATTTTGGTAGCATCTGTTCCATAGAACTCTCATGGCTTTTGCCAGTTCCTTTCATTATGCTTTTCCCACCAGTTATGACACTAAGGGTCACTCATCAAAGAGATTTTGTTTATTTCATGTTTTACAGGGCAACGTGGCTGCCAGGAACACGCAAACTTCCAGGTTCCTGTTAGAAGAGTAGAAAGTTGTAAAGTACAAATATAATAGAAACATATCAAATTCCCATATTTCAAATAAAGATGTGTTGTTCATTAAAGGATTAAGGCATGCCCTGTGCCACCCCCATGCTGCAAAGCTGCTAATCTTGGGACACATTTTAAATACCAAGCCAGTCTCCATTTATAATTCAAGAAAACAACAGTCCCTACTACTTAGGACCAGGGGCAAGTTTAAGTTGTAAAATCTTTTTCAGGGACCCCATTCGCCCCAAATCAGATTGGGTGCCTGCTAAGTCACTTCAGTCTTGTCCGACTCTTTGTGACCCCAGGCACTATAGTCCTCCAGGCTCCTCTATCCATGGGATTCTCCGGGCAAGAATACTGGAGTGGGTTGCCATGCTCTCCTCCAGGGGATCTTCCCTGACCCAAGGATCGAACACATGTCTCCTGTAGCTCCTATATTGCAGGCGGATTGTTTACCACTGAACCACAGGGGAAGCCCAAAGTCAGATTAGCAGAAGTCATTTTAGAGGAGATATTCTGTTAACAATAGAAGGGCATTAAAAAAAAAAAAGATGGAGAGAGATTTCTTTTTCAGGAGGGTATTTTTCAAAGTTTCTTATATTGCTGGGGTTAAATCATTGCTCTATATTTGGTTTTTAAAAAAACTCTAGGACATATTGAAATATTTAAGGGTTAAATGAAATGAGTTTTGAGCTGTGCTTTAAGATAAAAAGAGAGGTGAGTTGGAGAGGTTTATATGAAACAAGACTGATGAAGAGTTGTTGATATCTGGAGGTGATGGGGAAACCAAGTTTCCTTATAATAATCTGTCTATTTTTGCATGTTTCATCTGTAATAATAATGTACAAAGTGAAAAAGAATAGCAGAAGCAAAAAATAAATTTATTTTTCAATAAAGGAAATTAATGTATTATTTCTTTAGTTTCTAATTAGGTAACAGTTTACTAGCATGTCACTCTGAGGTTGTCTTCTCAAAGAGGTCCAACATGTTAGAACTGTTGGAAATTCAGAAATCTGAGCAGGTACATCATTTCTCAGGTGTCCAGTGAAAGAAATGCAAATCACAGATTAACTGCGTGCAAATGACTTGACATTATTAACTCAGTTATAATAACTCAGTAATAATTATTCAGTCAACACAATTTCCAATCCAGACCTCCACTTGCTCCATCTTAAGCCTAAGGTGGCCTCTTTCGCCAAAAGTCTTCCTTAGAGATCTCTCCATAACATTTGAGGAGTCAATTATTTTCATCACTTGATGTATTTCTAGATAGAATGAGATTTACAAGGAAAGTTTGAGAAATAGCAGTACTGGTGAATAAATCTGAGAAATGGGTTTTTCCATGTCTGGTTCTACAACAAGCAAATATACAGTAGCTTAACTAAAAGTGTTCCAGAATTGCTTCACTGGGATGAGGTCCTTATATGAAAAGATAAAACTTTCCTTTGCCTATGAATGAGAAAGGACCCTTTCACTTCCACTGATAATAATGCTTGATACATGCAAGTCTGTATTTTCTAGGATTACATCTCAGGCGCATATCAGTGTTCCTTCTCTGTGCTTCTGAGAACAGAGTCTTGTGTATCAAGATTTTTTCCATCACAGTTTTGGCAATCAGATTTGGCAATCACAACATCTGCTTCCTGGAATATTCTATTTTTCTCAGTTTACCTATTTTACTCAAATTACATCTGTATACAAATCTGCAACAAAAGGGTCTTCCCAGGTGGCTCAGTGGTAAAGAATCTGCCAGCCAGTGCTGGAGATTCGGTAGAGTGGGTTCCATCCCTGGGTCAGGAAGATCCCCTGGAGGAGGAAATGGCAACCCACTCCCGTATTCTTGCCTAGAGAATCCCATGGACAGAGGAGCCTGGTGGGCTACCCAGTCTGTGGGGTTGCAGAAAGTCCAACACAACTGAGCTGACGGAGCTTGCACACATGCATGCCCACACGCAACAAAAGCACTTAATAACGATTCACTGAGATAATACTTTCATTGTCAAAGTGTCCTGGGATGAGATCCTCAGAGCTGCCAGCAAATAGACTGTCTACAAAAGGAAGTTAGGATCTGGGCCCAGAGATTCATTTCTTTATGTGGCCCAGATGAGGAACAGATAACCGAGCCCAATATTTTCCTAACTAAGCATTTATGGTATTTTGAGTCTGTGCTTCCAAAGGAGGGTCAGTAGCCAGGCTTTGGCACTGCCTGGGGAAACACCTCACTTTGGCGAGCACAGTAGTTATATTTCAGGCCATCAGAGAGACGGGCTCTCCGCTAAACTGAGCCGAAATAGAAAAGAATCCTTACCTCTGTGTGAGTTAAATAAAGATCACCAGTTACAACAGTCGGCCTCAAAGGGTTGAAGGGGCCTCTCCCAGACACTCATTCTACTTATCTGGGGTCTTAATCCCAGTCCGCACCTTTTGATCAGGCAGCCCCCAGCCCACGGATGACTTATCAAAGGGGTTGGAATTTGCACTGTGCCCATTGCACCCCATCTTATTGGCCACTTGTAGGCTGGATTGTGGGACTAACACTTCAACACTCGCAAGTGGAGCCCTGGGGGAGGGGGGTGGCTCATGGTGTCCATCACAGGCGAGGTGCCACGAGTCAAGTGGGAGGTCAAGCAGAACATGCCAGAAGGCCTCCGACAGCCTCTGAGCCTCTTCCCAGCTCTCCGCGATAACAGAAACATCCTTCCTCACGACGGCTGGCAACAGGGCTTGCTTTTTTTTCTTTAGAATGTAGGAACAAAACCCCTTCCCTTTTACATATCCTCTCCTTTTCAGGGTGGTCCTGCTGTCTCACCAGCTTCCCATTTCACCCCAGGAGGCGGCTCCCACCTGTGCCACCAGCCGGTTGAAACTTTCTGATCTTCCTGTCTACAGATTTCTGTTATCAGCCTCCAGGCCTGCTGTCTCCCAGCATCTGCTTTTAAGGATAGCAATAGCCCCCAGGCCTTCCACTCCTCTCCAAGGAGAGCTGGACTATTACTAAGATTAATTACTACCCTCCTCCCCATCGGATTTCCCCATCTCATGTGCCCCAAACCCCAATTCAGAGCCAGCCTTAGCTAAAATTTATAAAACAAGGAGGTACATTAACCCTTGGTGGCCCCTCTCCACACCCTCAAACCAACTCCTGGACTAGCAGAAGCCACTCCCTGTTATCCCCCACCTTGTCCTGACGTCTTTGCGTAGTTTCTTCTCCAACATTTTCTTTTCCACCTTCCATAGTATCAAAATTTAGTTTACTTACCTTGCATTTTCTCCTGTCCCATGCCAGTGAATTACCCTCTGAGAAAAAGTTTTGAACAAGTTAACTAGTATTAACACAAAGATGTAGATAGATAAAGAAAGCTGAAAGTAGTTTAATATGACTTAAAAGAAATGTTTTTAATGCCAGAATTTTCAAGTACCAAGGGAAGCAACTGGCCCAAGAAATATTTATTTAGGGGGAAAGGGTCCTTTCCTAGCATCTCTTTTTATACAACACAGCCAGCCTTTCCTCTATAAGGTTGATCGTGGTTAATTTCCTATCAAATTTTCCCAAGCTGGAACTCATACTTCCAGATAGTTTTTGAACATGAATGTAGTCTGACCACTGCAATAAATACCAGTTAATTTCCTCATCACTCAACGTTTTATTTTTCACTAATGACAGCTTCAATCCTGCAGAACTAGCATAACAGCCTACCTGTTGACGTTGCTGCTGCTGCTAAGTCGCTTCAGTCGTGTCCGACTCTATGTGACCCCATAGATGGCAGCCCACCAGGCTCCCCCATCCCTGATTCTCCAGGCAAGAATACTGGAGTGGGTTGCCATTTCCTTCTCCAGTGCATGAAAGTGAAAAGTGAAAGTGAAGCCGCTCAGTCGTGTCCGACTCTTAGCGACCCCATGGACTGCAGCCCACCAGGCTCCTCTGTCTATGGGATTTTCCAGGCAAGAGTACTGGAGTGGGGTGCCATTGCCTTCTCTGACCTGTTGACGTTGGTTACTAAAAAACTCAGGAAGACATTAAGATCATCTGAAATACAATTTTTGGCTAATTCTAGACTACTTAGTACAATATCATAAATGGAAAAGACAGGGAAGGTGAAAGAACTGAAAGTTTGTTTTTCCTACTGAGGACAGGCACTGCCTTCACATTCAAATTTTAAATATAAAGTCTAGTAATATAGCTTCTAAACAATTCACACATTGGATTTTTTTTTTTTTTTTCCCTTGAGAATAGTCATTATAAAATCATAAGTCTCACAGGGAGGAGGAAGTCTTCTCAAATAACAAACCTAAAATTTCCCTGCTTCTTGACAATTCCAGAGGATCTTAAAATATCCATGAGTGCTTGATCTGGGTAAGTATCCTATTTCTATACGAAAATAGTTACCTAAATACAGTTTAGGAAAAGATAATATTTCTTGATTCTTTAAGCACCTCAAAAAGGGAAATCTATATGACTAAAGTTGTCACTTGCTCTTACACTAACGACGCTCTCTCCTCACAGAGTCAGTCTCTCACAACTTAACAGATTTTTCTCTAAGTCGGTTTGGGCTTTTCATACAGAAAATGAAACTTTTCTGCTCCTGGGCTGGGAAAGGAGATGCCAATATCTTCCTTATTTCACTTTTAGTCACTGTTGTGAATCTGGAGCACATTAGCTTACTTGGTTGGAAATAACCATTTTATAAGGTGGCTCATACTTATTGCCTGTGAATCAGAGCTGAGGCTTCAAAGTTTCCGGGAGCTTCTGAATGTGCCCAAGGTCACCCAGACGTTGGTGGCAGAGTTCAGACTCAAGCCCAGGGGATCTCCTATCCCCTGATCGGCAGCACAGATGGGCCTGAGGGAGCCAGTCAGCTTTGTCGACCGCTTCACCGGAACTGCAGCCACATGTCCGTCCAGGCTGTGCCGCTGTCACCAGTGGAATCAAGTGAAAGAGAGAGTAGTGCACGCAGCCCCTGACAGAATCAGCTTGCCAGAGGGGATGCACTTCAAGAGGCAATGTGGCTGGCTCTGTTTTTCTGTCCTTTTAGAACCCCAACCTCCCTCTCTGTGCTTCAGTTGAAAAACTCACATGTAATTCAGAGTTTGCATGCACACATGCTCAATCATGTCTGACTCTTTGCGACCCCATAGGCTGTAGCCCGCCAGACTCCCCGTTCATGGAATTTTCCAGGCAAGAATACTGGAGTGGGCTGCCATTTTCTACTCCAGGGGATCTCCCCAGCCCAGGGATTGAACGCATTTCTCCTGCGTCTCCTGCACTGGCAGGCAGATTCTTTATTCCTGAGCCACCTGGGAAGCCCAAATTCAGAGTTTATCTTCCCCATATATCTAAACGGGCTTCCCCGGTGGCTCAGTGGACAAGGAATCTGCCTGCAGCACAAGAGACACAGGAGCTACAGGTTCAATCCCTAGGTCGGGAATATCCCATAGGCTCCCCCTTCAGGCTTTCGTCTTCTTTGGTAAACCCATCACACCTCCTTGGGGCTTCCCTGATGGCTCAGATGGTAAAGAATCTGCCTGCAATGTGGGACACCTGGGTTCGATCCTTGGGTCAGGAAAATCTGCTGGAGAAGGGATGGCAACCCACTCCAGAATTCTTGCCTGAAGAATTCCATGAACAGAGGAGCCTGGCAGGCTACAGTTCATGGAGTTGCAAAGGGTTGGACAAGACCAAGCAATTAATACTAACACAGACTGGAAGGGAAAGTGAAATGTCCAGGCCCCAAAAGGGCAGAAACCAGGGCAGCGAGAAGGCTCTCCTCTGGAGCTGGAGGACTCCCTTGCACACTGCCGCTACCGCAGTGGCCTTCAGGGCTGGTGGCTGTCTACCACAGGTCCCAGTTCCCAGGAGACAGACACCGGCCGGCCTAGCCTCAGCCATCTGTGCCAGGCTGAGGTCTAGGCAGGGGCACAACAAAGCCACATGGGGATGGAGAAAGGGTGTCTGCCCAAAGAGCAGAAGAACGGGGAAAAGAAGTCAATGGACTCCACAATGCCCAATAGCCTTCTCTTTGTATCGAATTGACTCCTTGATTCACCATTAACGTTTCATCTAATTTTATTGTTGACAAAATTATTTTCACATTTGTTATCTAATCCCATTTAAAAACTTCTCAATTAAGTCTTTATGTTCCTCTTTTAGAAATGAGGAAACTGGGTCTCTAAGAAAAGATGTCACTTAATACAGAACTGAAATCCCAACCTTCTAAGTACAAACTCCAAGCTCTTTCCATTACATGCCACTATTTCCTCTAAAATAAATTAAAAAAAAATAAAGTGACATTTTGGAATTAAGTCTGAATCAATTTGGACTCAGTGTATGTGATATTTTTCCAAAACATAAAAGTTTTATAATAATAGCAACAAAAAATAACTACTGGATACTAACTACTTCTAGATCTATCGTATGCCAGATTTTTTTCAATTAAAATAAATTCAATAAATTTACTTAAGTGCATGGGTATATTCCATATGCCAGGAAATCAAATATACATGAGTTGTGCTCAAATAGCTCAAAATAGGTCATCTAAATAAATAGAGGCAACAATCTAAATAAATAAATACAATAGAGATGTTTAGGAACATTGTATTTTAATTGTCTATTTGCTTATATTCCTTAAACACCAAGCTTCCCAGGTGGCTTGGTGTAAGGGACCCTGTGTTTTTTGCAGTCCCAGCACTAATCACAGAGTCTAGGAGAGAGTAGGTTCTTGATAAATAGAGAATAAATCAATTAATGAATTCATGAAAAAAAGATAAGCATAATGGAAACACAGTTGAAAGAGAATCTTTGACTTCTGTGTTAAGAAAAGCTACATTTTCTATAAATAAGAAATGTGGGAGAGGGTGCAGAGAAAAGGGAGCCATCTTACACTGTTGGTGGGAATGTAAATTGGGATAGTCATTATGGAAAACAGTGTAGAGATTCATCAAGAAAACTAAAAATAGAGCTACCATATGATCCAGCAATTCCACTCTTAGGTATATACCCCAGACAAAACTGTAATTAGAAAAGGTACATGTACTCCTATGTCCACAGGAGCACTATTAACAATAGTTGAGACTTGGAAGCAACCTGAATATATACATATGTAGCTATGTATGTATGTATATATATACACATTTATGAATATTACTCAGCCATTAAAAAGAATAAAACAATGCCATTTGCAGCAATATGGATGAACCCAGAGATCACGAAACTAAATGAAGTCAGAAAAAGATAGACAAATGCCACATGATATCACTTACAGGTGGACCTAAAATACAACAAAAACACACATATCTAAGAAACAGAACAGACTCACAGACATAGAAAACAGTCTCGTGATTGCTAAGGAGGAGCAGGGAAGGGGGAAGGAAGAATTGGGAGTTTGGGATTAGAAGATGCAAACTATTTTATATATAAGATAGATAATAAAATCATGCTATATAGCACCAGGAACTATATTCAATATCATGTGATAAATCATAACAGAAAAGAACAGGAAAAAGAATATATATGTATAAGTGAGTCACTTTGTTGTACAGCAGAAATTAATACAACATTGTCAATCAACTATACTTTATAAAATTTAAAAAAAATTGGGACTCCCTGGCAGTCCAGAGGTTAAGACTCTGCCCTTCCACTGTAGGGAATGCGGGTTCGAACACTGGTTGGGAAACTAAGATCTCACATGCCACACGGGGTGGCAAAATAAATAAATAAATAAATAAAGCTACATTTTAAAAATAAGTGAACTTTAAAAAAAAAGAAAAGCTACATTTGAAAAATGGTGAGATGAGTTTAAAGAATGCATGAAAACAACTTATCTGCAGACTGGAATTTACTGTGTAAGTGAGCATTCCTTGTCATGTTCCTGACTGGAAAGGCGTCTGCATCATCAGAGGAATGTCCTTTACCCTATAGAGAGTACTTTTGCATTGTTATGCTGAAACAAACAGATATTTCTGTTCCAACATATACTCCAAAAAGTGGGCTTAGTTTAGTTTCTTAGAGACCTGCTTCTAATCTCCTCACAACTGCTGCCTTTAAATCTAATCCCACTCTAAACACTTTTACAGTCTTAATTTACTCAAATTGTCCATCTGTATCATGTAAATTGAGGCTTCCCTGGTGGCTCAGATGATAAAGAATCTGCCCTGAAAGCAGGCAACCCAGAAAGACCCCCTGGAGAAGGGACTAGCAACCCACTCCAGTGTTCTTACCTTGACAGAGGAGCCTAGCGAGCTACAGTCCATGAGGTGGCAAAGAGTTGGACACAACTGAGCAATTAACATGCATCATTCATGTAAACTGCCCATCTATTGTTGCATTATTGTTTTTCTTGTGTAATGTACACTTATTCGTTTATTTATTCAATGTACTAAGCACAGAATCATCTACTAGGTTCATCCTGTGATTCTGGGACCTACATCCCTCACCTCCATCATTTCTCTCTAAGCTCACTCCCTGGAACTAACACACTATTCATCAGACATTCAGCAAAATGCTTACTATCTGCTAAACTCTGAAGTTAGAATTAGGATGGAGTCTATCACAGACCCCAAATGATACATCCACTCCAATGCAGTTCAAATGTCAAGAGGATAAAACCCAGAGAGCCTACAGGATGAGGCAGAGTCACCTGAAATACTCTGGCACCTTCTGTCAAGTCAAGAGTTGGAAAAAGGGATTCTTGCAATACTGAACCTGGGAATCTTAGCAGCCCTGAAAATTAATGTATTATTTCTTTAGTTTCTAATTAGGTAACAGTTTACTAGCATGTCACTCTGAGGTTGTCTTCTCAAAGAGGTCCAACATGTTAGAACTGTTGGAAATTCAGAAATCTGAGCAGGTACATCATTTCTCAGGTGTCCAGTGAAAGAAATGCAAATCACAGATTAACTGCGTGCAAATGACTTGACATTATTAACTCAGTTATAATAACTCAGTAATAATTATTCAGTCAACACAATTTCCAATCCAGACCTCCACTTGCTCCATCTTAAGCCTAAGGTGGCCTCTTTCGCCAAAAGTCTTCCTTAGAGATCTCTCCATAACATTTGAGGAGTCAATTATTTTCATCACTTGATGTATTTCTAGATAGAATGAGATTTACAAGGAAAGTTTGAGAAATAGCAGTACTGGTGAATAAATCTGAGAAATGGGTTTTTCCATGTCTGGTTCTACAACAAGCAAATATACAGTAGCTTAACTAAAAGTGTTCCAGAATTGCTTCACTGGGATGAGGTCCTTATATGAAAAGATAAAATTTTCCTTTGCCTATGAATGAGAAAGGATCCTTTCACTTCCACTGATAATAATGCTTGATACATGCAAGTCTGTATTTTCTAGGATTACATCTCAGGCGCATATCAGTGTTCCTTCTCTGTGCTTCTGAGAACAGAGTCTTGTGTATCAAGATTTTTTCCATCACAGTTTTGGCAATCAGATTTGGCAATCACAACATCTGCTTCCTGGAATATTCTATTTTTCTCAGTTTACCTATTTTACTCAAATTACATCTGTATACAAATCTGCAACAAAAGGGTCTTCCCAGGTGGCTCAGTGGTAAAGAATCTGCCAGCCAGTGCTGGAGATTCGGTAGAGTGGGTTCCATCCCTGGGTCAGGAAGATCCCCTGGAGGAGGAAATGGCAACCCACTCCCGTATTCTTGCCTAGAGAATCCCATGGACAGAGGAGCCTGGTGGGCTACCCAGTCTGTGGGGTTGCAGAAAGTCCAACACAACTGAGCTGACGGAGCTTGCACACATGCATGCCCACACGCAACAAAAGCATTTAATAACGATTCACTGAGATAATACTTTCATTGTCAAAGTGTCCTGGGATGAGATCCTCAGAGCTGCCAGCAAATAGACTGTCTACAAAAGGAAGTTAGGATCTGGGCCCAGAGATTCATTTCTTTATGTGGCCCAGATGAGGAACAGATAACCGAGCCCAATATTTTCCTAACTAAGCATTTATGGTATTTTGAGTCTGTGCTTCCAAAGGAGGGTCAGTAGCCAGGCTTTGGCACTGCCTGGGGAAACACCTCACTTTGGCGAGCACAGTAGTTATATTTCAGGCCATCAGAGAGACGGGCTCTCCGCTAAACTGAGCCGAAATAGAAAAGAATCCTTACCTCTGTGTGAGTTAAATAAAGATCACCAGTTACAACAGTCGGCCTCAAAGGGTTGAAGGGGCCTCTCCCAGACACTCATTCTACTTATCTGGGGTCTTAATCCCAGTCTGCACCTTTTGATCAGGCAGCCCCCAGCCCACGGATGACTTATCAAAGGGGTTGGAATTTGCACTGTGCCCATTGCACCCCATCTTATTGGCCACTTGTAGGCTGGATTGTGGGACTAACACTTCAACACTCGCAAGTGGAGCCCTGGGGGAGGGGGGTGGCTCATGGTGTCCATCACAGGCGAGGTGCCACGAGTCAAGTGGGAGGTCAAGCAGAACATGCCAGAAGGCCTCCGACAGCCTCTGAGCCTCTTCCCAGCTCTCCGCGATAACAGAAACATCCTTCCTCACGACGGCTGGCAACAGGGCTTGCTTTTTTTTCTTTAGAATGTAGGAACAAAACCCCTTCCCTTTTACATATCCTCTCCTTTTCAGGGTGGTCCTGCTGTCTCACCAGCTTCCCATTTCACCCCAGGAGGCGGCTCCCACCTGTGCCACCAGCCGGTTGAAACTTTCTGATCTTCCTGTCTACAGATTTCTGTTATCAGCCTCCAGGCCTGCTGTCTCCCAGCATCTGCTTTTAAGGATAGCAATAGCCCCCAGGCCTTCCACTCCTCTCCAAGGAGAGCTGGACTATTACTAAGATTAATTACTACCCTCCTCCCCATCGGATTTCCCCATCTCATGTGCCCCAAACCCCAATTCAGAGCCAGCCTTAGCTAAAAATTATAAAACAAGGAGGTACATTAACCCTTGGTGGCCCCTCTCCACACCCTCAAACCAACTCCTGGACTAGCAGAAGCCACTCCCTGTTATCCCCCACCTTGTCCTGACGTCTTTGCGTAGTTTCTTCTCCAACATTTTCTTTTCCACCTTCCATAGTATCAAAATTTAGTTTACTTACCTTGCATTTTCTCCTGTCCCATGCCAGTGAATTACCCTCTGAGAAAAAGTTTTGAACAAGTTAACTAGTATTAACACAAAGATGTTGATAGATAAAGAAAGCTGAAAGTAGTTTAATATGACTTAAAAGAAATGTTTTTAATGCCAGAATTTTCAAGTACCAAGGGAAGCAACTGGCCCAAGAAATATTTATTTAGGGGGAAAGGGTCCTTTCCTAGCATCTCTTTTTATACAACACAGCCAGCCTTTCCTCTATAAGGTTGATCGTGGTTAATTTCCTATCAAATTTTCCCAAGCTGGAACTCATACTTCCAGATAGTTTTTGAACATGAATGTAGTCTGACCACTGCAATAAATACCAGTTAATTTCCTCATCACTCAACGTTTTATTTTTCACTAATGACAGCTTCAATCCTGCAGAACTAGCATAACAGCCTACCTGTTGACGTTGCTGCTGCTGCTAAGTCGCTTCAGTCGTGTCCGACTCTATGTGACCCCATAGATGGCAGCCCACCAGGCTCCCCCATCCCTGATTCTCCAGGCAAGAATACTGGAGTGGGTTGCCATTTCCTTCTCCAGTGCATGAAAGTGAAAAGTGAAAGTGAAGCCGCTCAGTCGTGTCCGACTCTTAGCGACCCCATGGACTGCAGCCCACCAGGCTCCTCTGTCTATGGGATTTTCCAGGCAAGAGTACTGGAGTGGGGTGCCATTGCCTTCTCTGACCTGTTGACGTTGGTTACTAAAAAACTCAGGAAGACATTAAGATCATCTGAAATACAATTTTTGGCTAATTCTAGACTACTTAGTACAATATCATAAATGGAAAAGACAGGGAAGGTGAAAGAACTGAAAGTTTGTTTTTCCTACTGAGGACAGGCACTGCCTTCACATTCAAATTTTAAATATAAAGTCTAGTAATATAGCTTCTAAACAATTCACACATTGGATTTTTTTTTTTTTTTTCCCTTGAGAATAGTCATTATAAAATCATAAGTCTCACAGGGAGGAGGAAGTCTTCTCAAATAACAAACCTAAAATTTCCCTGCTTCTTGACAATTCCAGAGGATNCAATTCACACATTGGATTTTTTTTTTTTTTGTCCCTTGAGAATAGTCATTATAAAATCATAAGTCTCACAGGGAGGAGGAAGTCTTCTCAAATAACAAACCTAAAATTTCCCTGCTTCTTGACAATTCCAGAGGATCTTAAAATATCCATGAGTGCTTGATCTGGGTAAGTATCCTATTTCTATACGAAAATAGTTACCTAAATACAGTTTAGGAAAAGATAATATTTCTTGATTCTTTAAGCACCTCAAAAAGGGAAATCTATATGACTAAAGTTGTCACTTGCTCTTACACTAACGACGCTCTCTCCTCACAGAGTCAGTCTCTCACAACTTAACAGATTTTTCTCTAAGTCGGTTTGGGCTTTTCATACAGAAAATGAAACTTTTCTGCTCCTGGGCTGGGAAAGGAGATGCCAATATCTTCCTTATTTCACTTTTAGTCACTGTTGTGAATCTGGAGCACATTAGCTTACTTGGTTGGAAATAACCATTTTATAAGGTGGCTCATACTTATTGCCTGTGAATCAGAGCTGAGGCTTCAAAGTTTCCGGGAGCTTCTGAATGTGCCCAAGGTCACCCAGACGTTGGTGGCAGAGTTCAGACTCAAGCCCAGGGGATCTCCTATCCCCTGATCGGCAGCACAGATGGGCCTGAGGGAGCCAGTCAGCTTTGTCGACCGCTTCACCGGAACTGCAGCCACATGTCCGTCCAGGCTGTGCCGCTGTCACCAGTGGAATCAAGTGAAAGAGAGAGTAGTGCACGCAGCCCCTGACAGAATCAGCTTGCCAGAGGGGATGCACTTCAAGAGGCAATGTGGCTGGCTCTGTTTTTCTGTCCTTTTAGAACCCCAACCTCCCTCTCTGTGCTTCAGTTGAAAAACTCACATGTAATTCAGAGTTTGCATGCACACATGCTCAATCATGTCTGACTCTTTGCGACCCCATAGGCTGTAGCCCGCCAGACTCCCCGTTCATGGAATTTTCCAGGCAAGAATACTGGAGTGGGCTGCCATTTTCTACTCCAGGGGATCTCCCCAGCCCAGGGATTGAACGCATTTCTCCTGCGTCTCCTGCACTGGCAGGCAGATTCTTTATTCCTGAGCCACCTGGGAAGCCCAAATTCAGAGTTTATCTTCCCCATATATCTAAACGGGCTTCCCCGGTGGCTCAGTGGACAAGGAATCTGCCTGCAGCACAAGAGACACAGGAGCTACAGGTTCAATCCCTAGGTCGGGAATATCCCATAGGCTCCCCCTTCAGGCTTTCGTCTTCTTTGGTAAACCCATCACACCTCCTTGGGGCTTCCCTGATGGCTCAGATGGTAAAGAATCTGCCTGCAATGTGGGACACCTGGGTTCGATCCTTGGGTCAGGAAAATCTGCTGGAGAAGGGATGGCAACCCACTCCAGAATTCTTGCCTGAAGAATTCCATGAACAGAGGAGCCTGGCAGGCTACAGTTCATGGAGTTGCAAAGGGTTGGACAAGACCAAGCAATTAATACTAACACAGACTGGAAGGGAAAGTGAAATGTCCAGGCCCCAAAAGGGCAGAAACCAGGGCAGCGAGAAGGCTCTCCTCTGGAGCTGGAGGACTCCCTTGCACACTGCCGCTACCGCAGTGGCCTTCAGGGCTGGTGGCTGTCTACCACAGGTCCCAGTTCCCAGGAGACAGACACCGGCCGGCCTAGCCTCAGCCATCTGTGCCAGGCTGAGGTCTAGGCAGGGGCACAACAAAGCCACATGGGGATGGAGAAAGGGTGTCTGCCCAAAGAGCAGAAGAACGGGGAAAAGAAGTCAATGGACTCCACAATGCCCAATAGCCTTCTCTTTGTATCGAATTGACTCCTTGATTCACCATTAACGTTTCATCTAATTTTATTGTTGACAAAATTATTTTCACATTTGTTATCTAATCCCATTTAAAAACTTCTCAATTAAGTCTTTATGTTCCTCTTTTAGAAATGAGGAAACTGGGTCTCTAAGAAAAGATGTCACTTAATACAGAACTGAAATCCCAACCTTCTAAGTACAAACTCCAAGCTCTTTCCATTACATGCCACTATTTCCTCTAAAATAAATTAAAAAAAAATAAAGTGACATTTTGGAATTAAGTCTGAATCAATTTGGACTCAGTGTATGTGATATTTTTCCAAAACATAAAAGTTTTATAATAATAGCAACAAAAAATAACTACTGGATACTAACTACTTCTAGATCTATCGTATGCCAGATTTTTTTCAATTAAAATAAATTCAATAAATTTACTTAAGTGCATGGGTATATTCCATATGCCAGGGAATCAAATATACATGAGTTGTGCTCAAATAGCTCAAAATAGGTCATCTAAATAAATAGAGGCAACAATCTAAATAAATAAATACAATAGAGATGTTTAGGAACATTGTATTTTAATTGTCTATTTGCTTATATTCCTTAAACACCAAGCTTCCCAGGTGGCTTGGTGTAAGGGACCCTGTGTTTTTTGCAGTCCCAGCACTAATCACAGAGTCTAGGAGAGAGTAGGTTCTTGATAAATAGAGAATAAATCAATTAATGAATTCATGAAAAAAAGATAAGCATAATGGAAACACAGTTGAAAGAGAATCTTTGACTTCTGTGTTAAGAAAAGCTACATTTTCTATAAATAAGAAATGTGGGAGAGGGTGCAGAGAAAAGGGAGCCATCTTACACTGTTGGTGGGAATGTAAATTGGGATAGTCATTATGGAAAACAGTGTAGAGATTCATCAAGAAAACTAAAAATAGAGCTACCATATGATCCAGCAATTCCACTCTTAGGTATATACCCCAGACAAAACTGTAATTAGAAAAGGTACATGTACTCCTATGTCCACAGGAGCACTATTAACAATAGTTGAGACTTGGAAGCAACCTGAATATATACATATGTAGCTATGTATGTATGTATATATATACACATTTATGAATATTACTCAGCCATTAAAAAGAATAAAACAATGCCATTTGCAGCAATATGGATGAACCCAGAGATCACGAAACTAAATGAAGTCAGAAAAAGATAGACAAATGCCACATGATATCACTTACAGGTGGACCTAAAATACAACAAAAACACACATATCTAAGAAACAGAACAGACTCACAGACATAGAAAACAGTCTCGTGATTGCTAAGGAGGAGCAGGGAAGGGGGAAGGAAGAATTGGGAGTTTGGGATTAGAAGATGCAAACTATTTTATATATAAGATAGATAATAAAATCATGCTATATAGCACCAGGAACTATATTCAATATCATGTGATAAATCATAACAGAAAAGAACAGGAAAAAGAATATATATGTATAAGTGAGTCACTTTGTTGTACAGCAGAAATTAATACAACATTGTCAATCAACTATACTTTATAAAATTAAAAAAAAATTGGGACTCCCTGGCAGTCCAGAGGTTAAGACTCTGCCCTTCCACTGTAGGGAATGCGGGTTCGAACACTGGTTGGGAAACTAAGATCTCACATGCCACACGGGGTGGCAAAATAAATAAATAAATAAATAAAGCTACATTTTAAAAATAAGTGAACTTTAAAAAAAAAGAAAAGCTACATTTGAAAAATGGTGAGATGAGTTTAAAGAATGCATGAAAACAACTTATCTGCAGACTGGAATTTACTGTGTAAGTGAGCATTCCTTGTCATGTTCCTGACTGGAAAGGCGTCTGCATCATCAGAGGAATGTCCTTTACCCTATAGAGAGTACTTTTGCATTGTTATGCTGAAACAAACAGATATTTCTGTTCCAACATATACTCCAAAAAGTGGGCTTAGTTTAGTTTCTTAGAGACCTGCTTCTAATCTCCTCACAACTGCTGCCTTTAAATCTAATCCCACTCTAAACACTTTTACAGTCTTAATTTACTCAAATTGTCCATCTGTATCATGTAAATTGAGGCTTCCCTGGTGGCTCAGATGATAAAGAATCTGCCCTGAAAGCAGGCAACCCAGAAAGACCCCCTGGAGAAGGGACTAGCAACCCACTCCAGTGTTCTTACCTTGACAGAGGAGCCTAGCGAGCTACAGTCCATGAGGTGGCAAAGAGTTGGACACAACTGAGCAATTAACATGCATCATTCATGTAAACTGCCCATCTATTGTTGCATTATTGTTTTTCTTGTGTAATGTACACTTATTCGTTTATTTATTCAATGTACTAAGCACAGAATCATCTACTAGGTTCATCCTGTGATTCTGGGACCTACATCCCTCACCTCCATCATTTCTCTCTAAGCTCACTCCCTGGAACTAACACACTATTCATCAGACATTCAGCAAAATGCTTACTATCTGCTAAACTCTGAAGTTAGAATTAGGATGGAGTCTATCACAGACCCCAAATGATACATCCACTCCAATGCAGTTCAAATGTCAAGAGGATAAAACCCAGAGAGCCTACAGGATGAGGCAGAGTCACCTGAAATACTCTGGCACCTTCTGTCAAGTCAAGAGTTGGAAAAAGGGATTCTTGCAATACTGAACCTGGGAATCTTAGCAGCCCTGCTTATGGGGCCCAAAAAGGTGCCACTCAGAATTAAGCTGCTATCTTGGACCCACTTGGAAGAAAAGCATTTTTCTTGGCCAATGTAAATGTTGTGTTTGTTTGTTTTTTTTTTTTTTTTCCATTCAGAGCTCATGTTTGATCCTAGACCAAAATCTGTACCCCAACTGTAAACAAAGCTATTAAAATACCCAGAATGGCCACGGTGGGGTAGTCTTCAGAAACAGTTCCAAAGGCATATGAACAAGCAAAGCCCTGTGGCCACTTCACAGAACCTTTGAAGTATCAACATCAACTCGAAACATATGGCATCTCAGCATATGAAAAGGAGCCTTTCACTTCCCGGAGAGATGCCAGTCTTCCACCGATCAGACTCGAAGGTTCTGCCACAAGAGAGACCGTGGGGAAAATGCAGTGGCCTATGTGAAATATTAGTACACTGGTGGTCTGACTACTTTCTCATTGCTTCATGTATTAATGACCCAACTTGTTCCTCCAGTTTGCATGAGCTGGTATGTTATGTTGCCTACAGAAACTTGGAGACTACGTTATTCTCATCATTCAAATGTGGACCTTCTCATGTGGGAGACTGTTTGAGGCCAAGTGAGATCCACTCATTAAATAATTATTAATAAAAATTCACTTAGTTCCTTAAGTGAATAAAACTTGCAGCCACAAGATGGTAAGCCCCAGATTATTCATAACGATGGGAGAAAGCAGTTCTGCTAATTGGATCTTCTTCTTACAGAGTTGTGTAGATCCCATAGACCACCAACTTCAAAAAATGAGAAGACAATACACTCACCTAGTGTTAAAAACCATACAGAGCAAATCCATTTTGATTCAGAAGCACCTCAGAATGTAATATGCCTTAGGGTCACCATTAAACATGTCATTTTTAAGAGCTGTGGAAGAATAAACTCACTCCCCACAGGCCTACTCTGGGATGGGCAGTTCTAAACAAACTCTTCACATTAACTTAGTTTCTTCTGATTTATTTCTTTCCCACAAAATTGAGCTCAGTGTATTGAAAAAAAAAGAAATTCTATTGCTTTGAATATGGGAATCTAGATGTGGGAACTCTGATTCTGTGCATATTCTCTGCCCTCTTTTCTGTGCATATTTCTTCATGGTTGAGGTTACACGGCTTAGAAAACATCTTCTTTTCTCATTTAACAGTCCTTCCATCACGAGCATCTTTACATGTTACTGAAACCCTTTATTAACACATTATGATTGCAATGTCATATTACCTCAGTTAAATCAGTTGTAATATACCACTTTTCAGTTTGAGATGTGTATTGAAATTGTCTATAATTTAGCTATCATGAATATTTGGTAGCTTTAATGTGTTAATCTTTGTCTAATCATTTGCTTAAAATAATTCCCTAAAAGTGAAGTTATGAACAAAGTGCTTGGTTCTTGAATGTTAATTAAACTTACAGTGGTAAGCATTTCACAGTATATACATATATCAAATCATTATGTTGTACATTTTAAACAATGTGATATATAAATTATATCTCAATTTAATTGGGGGAAAAAATGGTTCTTGATGCATATATCTATATCTGCCTATCTATATATCTTGATATATGGAATCCCCCTAATTATTCTCCACACATATTATATATGAATATATATAATATCTATAAATAAATATATGAACTATAAATAATATAGAAATAAATGCATATTAAATACACATAAAAATTTCCCCATAGGTTTACTAACTTATTTTCCATTAGCAACATTTCTGAGTATCTTATCCATTTTATCATCATCAACAGCACTGAAAATTCATTTTAATTGACTTTTATTTTATTTATGCTTTCGACATTCCCCTCAGACGTCTCTCTTGGTAGGTTATCTCATCCAATTTGCAAGTTCTTCTGAATGCAAACAATTCTTTACAAAAAAATATTACAAATACACAGCCTATTTTGAAGTTACTTTGTCCTTCTGCAATAAAGATGGTTACTCATAATTCTATATGACTAGGAAAGGAGATCGTGCCATAGATGGAATGCAAAAGCTCTCAACTACTCTCTGATAAGTTTAACGTGACAAGTACAAGCTTACACTTCACTATTTTACAGGAAGGCTGTATTTCTGTCCTCATGATGCTTAGAACATTTATCTGAAAAATCCACATTTTTTTCCACATTCCTTTTTGAGTTATATTAAAATATTATAAGACAGAAAGAGGACATGAAAAGCCCAAGAAAAAAATTAATGTACCTATATTTTGTCTTTGTATTTGACTGGGGGTCTCTGAGAAGAGCCGACTCATTAGATATGACCCTGATGCTGGGAAAGATTGAGGGCGAGAATAGACGGGGATGACAGAGGACGAGAGGGTTGGCTGGCATCACCGATTCAAAGGACATGAGTTTGACCAAGCTCCTGGAGATGGTGAAGGACAGGAAAGCCTGGTGTGCTGCAGCCCACGGGGTCGCAAAGAGTTGGACACAACTGAGTGACTGAACACAGCTCAAGGAAGGAAAAAATGAAGACACCGTGGCTCCGTATCTGCTTTGCAACCTTCTCAATCTCCAGGTTCCCTACATGGGGCAGGGCTGGCTCAAAAAGCAACAGAGAGAAAGTTCTGGGGATGAATGACAGTGATAATTGTACATCTCATACACATGAAAATGGTTAAAATGGTAAATTTTGCTTTATCTTTGCCCCACCTCCCCACCCCCATAGGAAAAGAGTAGAAGCTTTACTGATTTTTTTCTTGGCCTTCCTGAACCTGCTGCTGCTGTCTATGAATTTGCCACAGCTCGCTAGCTGCTGTCAGGGACTTCAAATCAATCAAGGAAGCTAACTGACTCAGAAACACTGCCCCAGCCCTTCTTCCAAATTAGCAGCAATGAAAGTATAGCCATAAACATAAGGTATGTGAAGAAAGACTACTGAAATAGTAGAAGCTGCTACTTCACTCCTGCTAGGTGACTGGAGTACAAGGTTTAGAATCACTGTCAGAGGCCCTGACTATAGAAGAAGTCGCTGTAAGTGTGTCTTGCTTTCCATAGTGGGCAGAATTCTGGAAATGGTATATGATTCACTTGGAAATTAAGCACATACTGCTTAATGGTGCCAAGTATTGTAATTTGTCTCTTTTTAAAATGTTATTTGTGCACTCAAATACATGTCTCATCTTGCCAACTAGACTGTAAATTGATTCAGGACTATGTAATGAGCTTGTTATTCATGTTTAAAGAGATGTAATATAACAAGGACCTAGTATAGTATTTAGCACATGGTGCAGGTTTCCCTGGGCTTCCCTAGTGGCTCACTGGTAAAGAATCTGTCTGCAACAGAGGAGCTGCAGGAGACTCGGGTTTGATCCCTAGGTCGGGAAGATCCCCTGGGGGAAGGCGTGGCTACCTACTCAAGTATTTTTGTCTGGAGAATCCCATGGACAGAGGAGCCTGGTGGGCTACAGTCCATGTGGTTGCAAGTCGGACATGACTTGGTGACTAACAACAACGTGAGTTCAGTAAGTAGAAGTGTTAATTTTTTTCCAAAGTTTGTAACATACACCTCAGTCCAGAATATGTGCAAGTTATCAATTAACCATTGCATGTAAGAAACACCACAGTGTGGGATATTGTTTGATGACTCCCTTAAGCAATCCTTACACAGGACTTAAAAAGAATACCCTGGGTCCATATCAAACGACATTACCAATAGAGCAAAAACATATCAAAGTTAAAAATATATCAAAGTGATGATGAATATAGGCTTTGGAATTAGGCAGAACTTGGTTTAAATGTCTACTCCAGCTCACTAGATAGGTAGCCTTGGCCAAATTCCATCACTCAGTCAACTCCATATGAGAACAATGATACCTGTTCCTGCCTTGTGATAAGAATTAAAGGAACCAATGTATGTCAAGAACTGACGATTAGATGGTATCCAGTTCAGTTCAGTTCAGTCGCTCAGTCGTGTCCGACTCTTTGCGACCCCATGAACTGCAGCACACCAGGCCAGATGGTATTAGTTACTCTAATTAAAGAGTCCAAAAATTTTGTGTTCTGGGATTGAATATAGAAAAACGATTAATGTGTCCTTAAAGAGAGGTAACTTGGTCTGACAGTCTCCTTGTCCACCAACCCAACCTTCACACTTTGAGAATTAAGTAGAGTAGATCACATATATAAGAACATGTTTAATGCATATAATTTTCTGGCAAAAAAATTAAAAATCTGAGAAATGTATTTGGTTGTTGAAAAACATGCCTTTGTGCTTTAGACTAAGATTGGAGTAATAGACATCAGGAAAATACAAATCAAAACCACAATAAGATACCACTTTATACTTACTAGAAAGAGTATAGTCAAAAATACAGACAGTGGTAAACGTTGGTAAGGATGTAGAGGAAATTTTGGAACCTACATTCACCACTGGTGGGAATGTAATTGGAGCAGCCACTTTGGAAAATAGACTGGCAGGTCCTCAGAATTGCACATTATTGTTAAGAGTTTGCTTTAAAGTTGTCATACGTGCCTGCTAAGTCATTGCAGTTGTGTCTGACTCTTTGTGACCCTATGGACTGTAGCCCGCCAGGCTCCTCTGTCCATGGGATTCTTTAGGCAAGAATAACAGAGTGGGTTGCCATGCCCTCCTCAAGGGAACATCCTGACCCAGGGATTGAAAACCCCCATCTCTTGCATTTCCTGCATTGGCAGGGGGGTTCTTTACCACTACTGCCACCTTGGAAGCACCTAAAGTTATCTTATGACCCAGCAGTTCCACTTTTAGGAATATACCCCAAAGAAATAAAAACATATGTCCACACAAAATTTTACATGCAGGTGTTCATAGCAGCCATATTAATAATAGCCAAAGAATGAAAGTGAAAGTCGCTTAGTTGTCTGACTCTTTGTGACTAAGTCCATGGGGTTCTCCAGGCCTTCTCCAGTGGATCTTCCCAACCCAGGGATCGAACCCAGGTCTCCCACATTGCAGGCGGATCTTTTACCAGCTGAGCCACAAGGGAAGCCCAAAAGAATGAAAATAACCCAAATATCCATCAACTGATAAATGGCTAAACAAAACACGACATATCCATACAATAATTATTCCACAGTGAAAACGAATGAAGTGCTGATAAATACTACGGCATGGGTGAATCTTGAAATTATTAAGTCACAAAAGTATGTGATTTAATTTATAAGACACGTTCAGAATGAGAAAATTCTTAGAGACAGAAAGTAAATTAACGATTGCTGAGGACTAGGAAAAATGGGGGGAAACAGGGAGAGATTGCTAGTGGGTATGGGAGAGATTGCAAAAAGATTCATTCACTTTTTGGAGTGATGAAAATATTTCAAAATTGATTGTGGTGATGGTTGTCAAACTGAATATATTTAAACCATTGACTTGGGCACTTTAAATGGATGAATTTTATGGTTTGTGAATTATTTCTAAATAAAGTTAATTTAAAAACTTTTTCATTATTTGCTATGTTAATTAGAGTTTATTAGCTCACAGAAAGTGAAAAAAAAAAAAAAAAANCATATTTCTTCATGGTTGAGGTTACACGGCTTAGAAAACATCTTCTTTTCTCATTTAACAGTCCTTCCATCACGAGCATCTTTACATGTTACTGAAACCCTTTATTAACACATTATGATTGCAATGTCATATTACCTCAGTTAAATCAGTTGTAATATACCACTTTTCAGTTTGAGATGTGTATTGAAATTGTCTATAATTTAGCTATCATGAATATTTGGTAGCTTTAATGTGTTAATCTTTGTCTAATCATTTGCTTAAAATAATTCCCTAAAAGTGAAGTTATGAACAAAGTGCTTGGTTCTTGAATGTTAATTAAACTTACAGTGGTAAGCATTTCACAGTATATACATATATCAAATCATTATGTTGTACATTTTAAACAATGTGATATATAAATTATATCTCAATTTAATTGGGGGAAAAAATGGTTCTTGATGCATATATCTATATCTGCCTATCTATATATCTTGATATATGGAATCCCCCTAATTATTCTCCACACATATTATATATGAATATATATAATATCTATAAATAAATATATGAACTATAAATAATATAGAAATAAATGCATATTAAATACACATAAAAATTTCCCCATAGGTTTACTAACTTATTTTCCATTAGCAACATTTCTGAGTATCTTATCCATTTTATCATCATCAACAGCACTGAAAATTCATTTTAATTGACTTTTATTTTATTTATGCTTTCGACATTCCCCTCAGACGTCTCTCTTGGTAGGTTATCTCATCCAATTTGCAAGTTCTTCTGAATGCAAACAATTCTTTACAAAAAAATATTACAAATACACAGCCTATTTTGAAGTTACTTTGTCCTTCTGCAATAAAGATGGTTACTCATAATTCTATATGACTAGGAAAGGAGATCGTGCCATAGATGGAATGCAAAAGCTCTCAACTACTCTCTGATAAGTTTAACGTGACAAGTACAAGCTTACACTTCACTATTTTACAGGAAGGCTGTATTTCTGTCCTCATGATGCTTAGAACATTTATCTGAAAAATCCACATTTTTTTCCACATTCCTTTTTGAGTTATATTAAAATATTATAAGACAGAAAGAGGACATGAAAAGCCCAAGAAAAAAATTAATGTACCTATATTTTGTCTTTGTATTTGACTGGGGGTCTCTGAGAAGAGCCGACTCATTAGATATGACCCTGATGCTGGGAAAGATTGAGGGCGAGAATAGACGGGGATGACAGAGGACGAGAGGGTTGGCTGGCATCACCGATTCAAAGGACATGAGTTTGACCAAGCTCCTGGAGATGGTGAAGGACAGGAAAGCCTGGTGTGCTGCAGCCCACGGGGTCGCAAAGAGTTGGACACAACTGAGTGACTGAACACAGCTCAAGGAAGGAAAAAATGAAGACACCGTGGCTCCGTATCTGCTTTGCAACCTTCTCAATCTCCAGGTTCCCTACATGGGGCAGGGCTGGCTCAAAAAGCAACAGAGAGAAAGTTCTGGGGATGAATGACAGTGATAATTGTACATCTCATACACATGAAAATGGTTAAAATGGTAAATTTTGCTTTATCTTTGCCCCACCTCCCCACCCCCATAGGAAAAGAGTAGAAGCTTTACTGATTTTTTTCTTGGCCTTCCTGAACCTGCTGCTGCTGTCTATGAATTTGCCACAGCTCGCTAGCTGCTGTCAGGGACTTCAAATCAATCAAGGAAGCTAACTGACTCAGAAACACTGCCCCAGCCCTTCTTCCAAATTAGCAGCAATGAAAGTATAGCCATAAACATAAGGTATGTGAAGAAAGACTACTGAAATAGTAGAAGCTGCTACTTCACTCCTGCTAGGTGACTGGAGTACAAGGTTTAGAATCACTGTCAGAGGCCCTGACTATAGAAGAAGTCGCTGTAAGTGTGTCTTGCTTTCCATAGTGGGCAGAATTCTGGAAATGGTATATGATTCACTTGGAAATTAAGCACATACTGCTTAATGGTGCCAAGTATTGTAATTTGTCTCTTTTTAAAATGTTATTTGTGCACTCAAATACATGTCTCATCTTGCCAACTAGACTGTAAATTGATTCAGGACTATGTAATGAGCTTGTTATTCATGTTTAAAGAGATGTAATATAACAAGGACCTAGTATAGTATTTAGCACATGGTGCAGGTTTCCCTGGGCTTCCCTAGTGGCTCACTGGTAAAGAATCTGTCTGCAACAGAGGAGCTGCAGGAGACTCGGGTTTGATCCCTAGGTCGGGAAGATCCCCTGGGGGAAGGCGTGGCTACCTACTCAAGTATTTTTGTCTGGAGAATCCCATGGACAGAGGAGCCTGGTGGGCTACAGTCCATGTGGTTGCAAGTCGGACATGACTTGGTGACTAACAACAACGTGAGTTCAGTAAGTAGAAGTGTTAATTTTTTTCCAAAGTTTGTAACATACACCTCAGTCCAGAATATGTGCAAGTTATCAATTAACCATTGCATGTAAGAAACACCACAGTGTGGGATATTGTTTGATGACTCCCTTAAGCAATCCTTACACAGGACTTAAAAAGAATACCCTGGGTCCATATCAAACGACATTACCAATAGAGCAAAAACATATCAAAGTTAAAAATATATCAAAGTGATGATGAATATAGGCTTTGGAATTAGGCAGAACTTGGTTTAAATGTCTACTCCAGCTCACTAGATAGGTAGCCTTGGCCAAATTCCATCACTCAGTCAACTCCATATGAGAACAATGATACCTGTTCCTGCCTTGTGATAAGAATTAAAGGAACCAATGTATGTCAAGAACTGACGATTAGATGGTATCCAGTTCAGTTCAGTTCAGTCGCTCAGTCGTGTCCGACTCTTTGCGACCCCATGAACTGCAGCACACCAGGCCAGATGGTATTAGTTACTCTAATTAAAGAGTCCAAAAATTTTGTGTTCTGGGATTGAATATAGAAAAACGATTAATGTGTCCTTAAAGAGAGGTAACTTGGTCTGACAGTCTCCTTGTCCACCAACCCAACCTTCACACTTTGAGAATTAAGTAGAGTAGATCACATATATAAGAACATGTTTAATGCATATAATTTTCTGGCAAAAAAATTAAAAATCTGAGAAATGTATTTGGTTGTTGAAAAACATGCCTTTGTGCTTTAGACTAAGATTGGAGTAATAGACATCAGGAAAATACAAATCAAAACCACAATAAGATACCACTTTATACTTACTAGAAAGAGTATAGTCAAAAATACAGACAGTGGTAAACGTTGGTAAGGATGTAGAGGAAATTTTGGAACCTACATTCACCACTGGTGGGAATGTAATTGGAGCAGCCACTTTGGAAAATAGACTGGCAGGTCCTCAGAATTGCACATTATTGTTAAGAGTTTGCTTTAAAGTTGTCATACGTGCCTGCTAAGTCATTGCAGTTGTGTCTGACTCTTTGTGACCCTATGGACTGTAGCCCGCCAGGCTCCTCTGTCCATGGGATTCTTTAGGCAAGAATAACAGAGTGGGTTGCCATGCCCTCCTCAAGGGAACATCCTGACCCAGGGATTGAAAACCCCCATCTCTTGCATTTCCTGCATTGGCAGGGGGGTTCTTTACCACTACTGCCACCTTGGAAGCACCTAAAGTTATCTTATGACCCAGCAGTTCCACTTTTAGGAATATACCCCAAAGAAATAAAAACATATGTCCACACAAAATTTTACATGCAGGTGTTCATAGCAGCCATATTAATAATAGCCAAAGAATGAAAGTGAAAGTCGCTTAGTTGTCTGACTCTTTGTGACTAAGTCCATGGGGTTCTCCAGGCCTTCTCCAGTGGATCTTCCCAACCCAGGGATCGAACCCAGGTCTCCCACATTGCAGGCGGATCTTTTACCAGCTGAGCCACAAGGGAAGCCCAAAAGAATGAAAATAACCCAAATATCCATCAACTGATAAATGGCTAAACAAAACACGACATATCCATACAATAATTATTCCACAGTGAAAACGAATGAAGTGCTGATAAATACTACGGCATGGGTGAATCTTGAAATTATTAAGTCACAAAAGTATGTGATTTAATTTATAAGACACGTTCAGAATGAGAAAATTCTTAGAGACAGAAAGTAAATTAACGATTGCTGAGGACTAGGAAAAATGGGGGGAAACAGGGAGAGATTGCTAGTGGGTATGGGAGAGATTGCAAAAAGATTCATTCACTTTTTGGAGTGATGAAAATATTTCAAAATTGATTGTGGTGATGGTTGTCAAACTGAATATATTTAAACCATTGACTTGGGCACTTTAAATGGATGAATTTTATGGTTTGTGAATTATTTCTAAATAAAGTTAATTTAAAAACTTTTTCATTATTTGCTATGTTAATTAGAGTTTATTAGCTCACAGAAAGTGAAAAAAAAAAAAAAAAAAAGGCAAACCAGGGAATTCCTTGGCAGTCCAGTGGGTAGGATTCTGCTTTCCACTGCAGGAGGTATTGGTTTGATCCCTGGTTGGGGAACTAATCTAGATGTCTTGAACACTATGGCTTCTCAGTATAGTTTGAAATCAGGGAGTGTGATACCTCTTTGATATTCTTTCTCAATATTGCTTTGGCTATTCAGGGTCTTTTGTGGTTCCACCCAAATTTTAGGTTAATTTGTTCTAGTTCTGTGAAAAAAATGCTGTTGGTATTTGACAGGGATTACACTGAATCTGTAGATTTTTTTTTTTTTTTTAGTAGAATGGACATTTTAACAACATTAATTCTTCCAGTCCCTGAGCATGGTGTATCTTTCTATTTATTTGTATCCTCTTGAATTTTTTAACCCAATGTCTTATAGTTCTTAGAGTATAGGTTTTCACCACCTTGGTTAAATTTATTCCGAGGTGTTTATTCTTTTTGATGCAACTCTACCCATCTTAGAACATGCAATTTTTGGATTCTTCCTAATAGGAGAAATTAACACTATTTGGTTCTATGTCAGTTGTTCACATGCACAGGTTCCTTTCATTCTTATAACAGTGGTGGAGCAGGTAACAGCATTCTCATTTGGAGATGACAGAGTGATGTAATTTTGTTGTTTGTCTTTCTCTATTCCTTTCTTCTTTGCTCTGTTACCTTGTGATTGATGATTTTCTTTAGTATTTTTGTTTGCAGTCCTTTCTCTTGATTTTTCATGTATCTATTATCAGTTCTTGGCTTATGGTTATCAGAAACAGATTTTAATTGCTACTGAAATATCTTTAAGATTTACTTTACTTAATCACAGTGCCCTTGTTTAATATTTTTCTCTGTTAAATTTATATTTAATTTAATTTTAGAAATGTTACATGCCCCTTAACTTTCGGATCTGATTCCTGTCTTTATAAATCATATCTATGACTATAAAATATTTAGCAGCAGTTGCAACTACATCTAAAATCATTAAAGTTGAAGGTAGATTTAAAATTGAGAGTTTCTATCAATCATACCTCAATAAAATGTTTTAAAAATAATTTTTAAAGCAGAGGCTATTAACAATAAACAAAGAAAACTTCAAATTAAAACTTTTACCATAATGCAATGTTTATTTTAATAACCCGCAAATTAATTTTATTTCAAGTTGCTTCAAATTTTCATCATCATTCTGGTGTTCACATTGCTATATTTTAGAAAACAAATTAGAGAAAATATACCATTTAAGAATAGGATCACACAATTATTATTGAGAACTATGTGTCTCATTCTATAACTTCCTAAAAAATAAAGAATTCAAAAAATTATCTAAGAATTTTGTGAACTGAACATATTGTTTATACATTAATTGTGTTTTATTTTCTCACCTTATTTAGAAAGTTGAGTTGGTACAGGGAAAATTCACATTTATATGTGAGGAATTCTCCTAACACTCACTTCTAATTAAGGACCATGGATCACAGTGAATAAGCTAACATGGATTTACATGTTAGCTTTAGAAAATAGCTTGACTTTCAAAGAAGTGACACCTTCTTCAGATGAACTATAAAGTCTTTAAAAGTTAGTAAAAAGATAGAAATTTCACATTTTTTTCCCCACCATGGTAGTTCTACATATTTAAAAATATTTTTATAATCAGAGTACTACAGAAATCTGGAAGTAATTCTGATTTTAAAAGGCAACATTTTCAGCATCTTGAAGTTTCCTTTTAAGTGAAAATTAAAAGCCATGGCTAATGTTTCATTTTAGTTGGATCTGTTGCCCTGAACGTGAATAAAGTAATGATACTGGGAAGTAACAAAATACATACTAGACATAACTTAATTTCAGATTACTGAATATGCATTGTATGTAATGGAAATACTTTTTATGTATGTAATATATTTAAAAATCACTATAAGGCTATCCACACATTTTTCAAAAGCAGGAAACAAACTTTTCAAAACTCTAACTCAAACCTTGAATACATGTTAAGAGAAATCAAACTGAAGTTCTTAAATTATTTAAATAGACTGATTTATAATTGTTCAGTAGAAATTAGTGAGTTTAGATAAATGTATTTTAAATGTGTAAAAAATGCTCACGTGTGTGTGTGTGTGAGAGTGTGTATAAATTTCTAGCAATTAATTTAGGCCCAAGCAATGTCATTGGAATGAATTCCTCGAACAGATGTAAAGGTCTTGATGACAGGTATTTTCCAGGTCGAGGGTTCCACAATCACTTCTCTGAAAGATTTTCTACATGGAGTGTTTGAAGAAGTGGTGGACGTGTCACTGATCTCTGAGGTCCATTCTGGGTCTCCTTTAAGGTGGAGGTGGGGCAAACAGGAGAGAAAAAAATGGTAATGCTGATAAGGGAATCTGAACCAAATGTTGTCGCACGCTAGAAATGATTAGATGCCCTTGTCAAGGAGCTGTTACTGAGGTCCAGGGTGAAAGAGGGAAATAAGAGGTCAAGTGTGGGCACATGAACCAAAAAACAAAAAAAGTCTAGTGGAGGGAAAACGAATCCTTAATCTACTCCTACATCTTCTCTCCTTTTCCGTTTTAAATGTTCTCTGGTCCTGGGATGGGAAGGATGGAGGCGAGTCTTGTTGCTATGTATTAACACATATCAGGTTTAGCTACACAATATGTTTGTAATTAAAAGCTTGAGCAAGAATATTTTGTTCCCTTCCTTTGACGTTCCCAGAGCATGGGCTTGGGGCACAGCTACTGAACTGACCTTCATTATGCAAAGCCTATTTTCATTTTTTAATTTATTTTTTTGCAAAGCCTATCTTTAAATGTCAATGTCTTATCGCCACAGTTGCTGTTTGGTAGGAGTCAGGTCTTAAACATTCATTCAATACTTACGCCTTGAAGACAAGCTAGAGGCCAGGCCTTCTTCTAGACAATGATCAAATTCACCCAAAGCTCTGCTACCATGAGGTTCACATCATATGCATTTTAAGTGATGGTAACTTTTATTTTATTTGGTGATTTTTTTTATGATAAGCCATAAAACTTCAGTGATAGCATTTAAGTTTCAACAAAGTACAGCAGAGTACTAGAGAGTAATAAATACTTTCCAAGAAGAAGTCTAGAGTGTGGAATATTGTAATTTTAAATCATGTAGTCAGGGATAGTCTCCCTGAGAAGATGCCATTGGGGCCCAGACCTAAAAGATGAGGGAACAAGCCACACAGAGCATTCCAGGCAGAGGAAAGTGCAAACACTACAGTCCTGAGACAGGAGGGTGCTCGGTCACACTCTGGGAACACAAGTCCTGTGTAGCAGGAACTGGGTCAAGGCAAGAACAGCTATGGTAAAAGGTGAAATCAGAGGGATAATGAGGAAGCCACACTGTGTGGGGCCTTGCAGACCACTGTAGGGACTTTGGCTTTGCATGAAAGGGGGACCCACAGGAGGGTTTGGAGTAGACATGATATATGATATGAATTATACACAAAAGGTAAAAGAGTACTTCTAGCTGCCCTGTTGAGAATGGATGGACCTAAGGAGGGCAAGATGGACAAAGAAATCACTTAAAAATCTACTACATTATTCCAAATAAAAGCTGATGGTGGCTATCACTAGCGTGTAAGCAGCAATGGTTATGAATGGTGGACAGGTTCTGAATAGATCTGGAAGATGAAACCAACAAGATTTGTTCATTCTGGATGTGGGGTTTGAGAGAGAGGTTTCATGGGTGACCCCAAGGTTTTTGGCCTGAAAAACTGGGTCTGAGGTGATGTCATTAATTATTCTAATTGTAAATGAGGTTCCTCATGCTAAATCAACACGTTTCTAACTGAATTTGTTGTTGTTCACTTGCTCAGCCACGTCTGACTTTTTACGACCCCATGGACTGTAGCCCCTCAAGGCTCTCTGTCCTTGGAATTTTCCAGACAAGAACACTGGAGTGTGTTGTCATTTCCTTCTCCAGGGCATCTTCCCAACCCAGGGACTGAACCCACATCTTACTCATTGGCAGGCAGATTCTTTACCATCTGAGCCACCAGGGAAACCCTTCTGACTGAATAGGCCCATATATATTCAATATAGACAATTTCAAATAGTAATGACTGTAAGAGTTCTGTACTCCAATACAAGAATGCTATTCAACAAAGCAAGGGGAAAATGAAAGAAAGACAAGAGTGGAGGGGAATTAACTTTACTGTACCAAGTGGTTCGTGTACATTGTCTCATTTAATCCCAACAACAGTCACACAGGCTTGGTATTCAGTTCAGTTCAGTTAGGCAGTCGTGTCTGACTCTCTTTGCGACCCCATGGACTGCAGCACAACAGGCTTCCCTGTCCATCACCAACTCCTGGAGCTTACTCAAACTCATGTCCAACAAGTCAGTGATGCCATCCAACCATCTCATCCTCTGTCATCCCCTTCTCCTCCCGCCTTCAATCTTTCCCAGCATCTGGGTCTTCTCAAATGAATCAGCTCTTCACATCAGGTGGCCAAAGTATTGGAGTTTCAGCTTCAACATCAGTCCTTCTAATGAATATTCAAGACTGATTTCCCTTAGGATGGACTGGTTTGATCTTCTTGCAGACCAAGGGACTCTCAACCTTCTCCAATACCACAGTTCAAAAGCATCAGTTCTTCAGCACTCAGCTTTCTCTATAGTCCAACTCTCATATCCATACATGACTACTGGAAAAACCGTTGTTTGGACTAGATGGACCTTTGTTGGCAAAAGAATGTCTCTGCCTTTTAATATGCTGTCTAGGTTGGTCATAACTTTTCTCCCAAGGAATAAGCATCTTTTAATTTCATGGCTGCAGTCACCATCTGCAGTGATTTTGGAGCCCAAGAAAATAAAGTCTGACACTGTTTCCACTGTTTCTCATCTACTTGTCATGAAGTGATGGGACCAGATGCCATGATCTTCATTTTCTGAATGTTGAGTTTTAAGCCAACTTTTTCACTCTTTTCTTTCACTTTCATCAAGAGGCTCTTTAGTTCTTCTTCACTTTCTGCCATAAGGGTGGTGTCATCTGCATATCTGAGGTTATTGATATTTCTCCCAGCAATCTTGATTCCAGCTTGTGCTTCATACAGCCTGCCATTTAGCATGATGTACTCTGCATATAAGTTAAATAAGCAGGGTGACAGTATACAGCCTTGACCTACTCCTTTCCCTATTTGGAAGCAGTCTATTGTTCTATATACAGTTCTAACTGTTGCTTCTTGCCCTGCATACAGATTTCCCAGGAGGCAGGTCAGGAGGTCTGGTATTCCCATGTCTTTAAGAATTTTCCACAGTTTGTTGTGATCCACACAGTCAAAGGCTTTGGCATAGCCAATAAAGTAGAAGTAGATGTTTTTCTGGAACTCTAGCTTGGTATTACTCTCTCCATTTTACAAGTAAGGAAACTGGACCTTAGGTTGATTAAACAACTTACCAAGGTTGCATAGCTGCGGTTGTCCTTAAGAGTTCTCCCCTTGGAACTGGTTGCAATTTTTTAAGCTTTCAAATCAGGCACCGCATTTTTCTTACTATTTCTAGCTCTCCTTCCTTCTCCCAAAGAATATCAGGGATTTTTTTCTGCATATCATTGGAAGAATATTTTAGTAGGTACTACAGTGCTTTTTCAAAATGCACCTTCCAGCTAACATACTTCAGTGTCCCAGAAGTGTCTTAAATTTCACTGGCAGAGCCCCTGCCCACCCAGAGCACCAGCCTTTATCCAACATTCAACCCTCCTTACACACCTCTTTACTGTTTTTTCTGACTCTTCATCCTGGGAGTCTAACCTCAGAACCTACAAGTTTTTGAACTCCCTTGCCATATTATCAGCAGATGCTCACACCTACATGACTCCATGCCCCCTGAGCGGTGATTACACAAGAGATTCTCATGATGGGATGCTTGATCTTAGATGGTGAGCCTTCCCTAAATAGGTTTACCAAATCTAGTGCAGCATGAAGAATGAGGACATTGATATCAGCTAACACTTGGTTCAGGTCTGAGTTTCTGACACTTTCTGGCTCTGTGATTTGGGGCAAGACACCCACCTTTTGAGCTTCATTTTTTTTTTAATCACTAAAAGGCAGAAAACTATAACTATGCTGTGAGAATTAAAAGTGCCTGTGAACCATGGTAAATTGCATGTGCATCTTGTAGTATAGAAAGCAACCACTAAGAACAGTATACAAAGCTGTATATTCTCAGAGACTATACTTCAATCAAGATGCCACAAATACGTGAATGAATGAATGGAAATTGGTTCTTAGGAATATCTAATTTTTTAAAACCTCCTTTCAACCAAAAAAATTATTGCATATAAATTTTGGAAAATCATCAGCAGTATACATGACAATGATCAAAAGATTTTTTTTTGTAAAGTATTGCATTGGGAGATTAACATTTTTAATTATGAAAAAAAAAAAGTAAAATCTATGTAAAGGAAAGACACAACACCCCCAAACAAACAAACAACAGCAAAAATAAAAATGCAATCTAACAAAAGCACAAAGTGTGGTCATTTCATCCTCAAGACCCTGTCCTGATCCCATCCTTTCATTCAGATTACTTTTATTTTTTAATTTACTGCCTCTAACTTGATGCAAAGCAGCTGTTTTCCCACAAAAGAATCTTATCTTTTGCAGCATGGAGAATAAAATAGGGTTTAAAATGCAACCAGATACAGGCCCAGTCCATGAAGCTTCAGGTTGGAAGAGGCTACGAGCAGTACCATGAGCTCATAAAGTTGGTCTGAAGGCGGGATTATCTTGTTCTCTCAAGACAGAAGCCATTAGAACAAGGTGGAGGGCGGCAGCTCTCAGACAGCTTCACAGCCAGAAAACTCCAGACCTCTTTCCTTGTCCTTGACAGAGAAGAACTCTTCAAAGGGAGAGACATGTGGGCCCCGGGGCCGAGGTCATCTCCGCTCCTCCTCACCCAGTGACCTCTGGCTCAAGTGGACAGAGAAAGAGACAGTGCCTAGTGGGAGATCAAAGCCCTTGCCTTCCACACTGGCACCCTTGACTCCCCTCGGAGGGGGCTGAATGGGCGGTTAAGGAGGGAGCAGGCGGGAGAAAAAGGAAGGGCTTTTTAGCACAATGTAAATCACTGAGGGGTCCACGGAAACCCTTTGCTGAGGCATCACTGGCCAGGTGGCTAAAGGCTAACCAGTCAGCTGCCTCGGCCACCGCTGCTTTAGAGTCCCCAACAGCTGAGAACACGGGGCTGCTACAGGTAGTGAAACGAGCAGAAATGAAGTCCGGAGAGCGGCTCTGACAGACAGGACCTTTCTCCAGGGTCTCTCATTTCAGCAGCGGCCTCTGAGTCACTCATCACAGGAGTCAAAGCAGAGCTCAGAAGATGGGGCACCTCTGAGCCAACTCACCTGGTCTTGGACGGTATTGTTTTCTCCTGCCTTGCCGTCAGGCCTCCAGTGTGGGGATATTGGTCATGCAGTCCTTTTGGTCTGTTGGGGGGTAACCAACCATCATGTTTTAGCCAAAACGCTCCTTCCTCTGGTTTTAGCACCAAAAGTTCCATTTCCAGGAAATCTCATGAAGGGAAAACTAGGACAGTGGGCCAGCCTAACAGTGGAACTGCAGGTTTGCACAGGTGACTGTGTTGTTTGTGGAAAGGTAACTACAGTGGGCAGGATGGTGTCCTCCCCCAAAGACATATCCACACCCCTATCCCCCAAATCTATGAATGGGGGCCCTCAGCACAATGTCAGCCATCTTTATAAGAAACGACGAGAGAACACGAACACGCTGGAGAGGGTGATGGGAATGCAGAGGCAGAGATCGCGGTGATGCTAACTCTTACCAGAAGCTGCGAGACAAAAGGAACAGAATCTACCCAGGAGCCTTTGGAGGGAATACAGCCCTGCCAACACCTTGGCCTTCAGACGTCCGCTCTCCACAAAGATGAGAATAAATTGCTGTTGTAGTCATTTTGTTAGTTAAGCCGCCCAGTTTGTAGTCATTTGTTATGGCAACCAAGGAAACTAATACAGAGAACCTGGTGCTTGGTGTCTCCCCTGAGGTTATGATAAATTAAGATTTTTCTGTGAAAACATGGAATGGCTGCAGATAGAATAAAGCCAATGCAGTCATTAGAGGGAGAAAGAGCTTTAAGATGAATCCCTAGGAATCATCAATGAGTTTAGCAGATTTTTTTTTTTTTTCATAAATACTAGTTACATACAAATTTGCCTTAGGGGAAAACTACTGACCTGTCTCAGTTATGTATGGGGCTTCCAAGGTGGGGCTAGCAATAAAGAACCTGCCCCCCAATGCAGAAGAAGTAAGAGATGCAGGTTTGATCCCGGGGTCAGGAAGATCCCCTAGAGGACGGCATGGCAGCCCACTCCAGTATTCTTGCCTGGAGAATCCCAAGGACAGGGGAACCCGGCAAACTACAGTCCACTGGGTCACAGAGAGTGGGACATTACTGAAGCGACTTACTATGCACACACACATGCATACTTGTCTTTCTTTCTATCTGTCTATCTGCTTAGAGCAACAACACATCCATAAGGTATCATATTTTTGTCTAGTGTAGATATAGGCTCACTTTTCATTTTTGAATTTTTATTCATGAATTAAACTTCCCAAGATAATTTCCCCCAAATAGAAATATCTTATTGTGTCTGTTACTAGCAGATTCCAGTCTTCTAATAATGTGGCACATTTGAAAGGGGCATTGACTATGATGTTGGGTTTCTTAGTTGGCTCCAGTATTAAATAAGTGATGATCTTATGCAAGTCACTTTGCCACTCTGGTCCTCATTTCTATCACAAATAAAACTGGGAGGTTCAACTAAATGATTTCAAAAAGTTTTTTTTTTTTTTTTTTTTACTGTAGCATGTAAGAGATATGGGTCAAAATTCAGATTTTAAATGTTAAAAAATACCATATTTCCAAAGTCATGTCTCTATAAAAATCACATATGAACTTCTCTGGTTTTGAACTTTTGTTTCAAGATGGCATCTCCTACTTTTGCTTCTTTTTGAATTGTATATAAATAAATTTCTTTATGCATTTTTTTCAACAGACTGTGGAGGGTCAGAACATTGCATTCAGGAAAACATTATGCTGAAGACATTACAGTTTATTATTATTGAAGTTCTTTAAAGGCTAAAAATGAGAAGGCAGAAAGTAAATGAATGAAATGAGTATGAAAGCCACAATAAAAAGAGATGCTACAACTAGCATCTTAGCTTACTTGAAATGAATCACTACAAAGCATATTTCCAAACAATGTGACAAGAAGGAAAAATACCTATAAATATCCCCAGAGAAAAGGACGCTTACTCCTTCGAAGAAAAGTTATGACCAACCTAGACAGCATCTTCAAAAGCAGAGACAATACTTTGCCAACAAAGGTCCATCTAGTCAAGGCTATGGTTTTTCCAGTGGTCATGTATGGATGCGAGAGTTGGACTGTGAAGAAAGCTGAGTGCTGAAGAATTGATGCTTTTGAACTGTGGTGTTGGAGAAGACTCTTGAGAGTCCCTTGGAGTGCAAGGAGATCCAACCAATCCATTCTAAAGGAGATCAGCCCTGGGTGTTCTGTGGAAGGAATGATGCTAAAGCTGAAACTCCAGTACTTTGGCCACCTCATGAGAAGAGTTGACTCATTGGAAGAGACTCTGATGCTGGGAGAGATTGGGGGCAGGAGGAGAAGGGGACAACAGAGGATGAGATGGCTGGATGGCATCACTGACTCAATGGACCTGAGTCTGAGTGAACTCCAGGAGATGGTGATGGACAGGGAGGCCTGGCGTGCTGCGATTTATGGGGTCGCAAAGAGTCGGACCCGACTGAGCGACTGAACTGAACTGAACTGATGCTAAAGGAGATCTCTGTGTTCTAACTCTCCACAGACCATGCCAAATGGGATTATTATTGATCTCAGTGACTATCTGCTACAACCCACCAAGAATAGCTATAATAATTACAACTTGTCCATTTATCCAGCTTTCCTTTGCTTCACGATGCCCATCTAGCCCCTTAAGTGTGGAACGTGTGCCCCCTCCTCTGTGTGCCTATGCACCCTCAGGTCCTTTGTTATTATTTCCTGTGTAGGTATCTTTTTTCTCTCCCATAGACCGAAGGGTCCTTGGCATCACTGGTACCTTCTGTCTTTATAATCACTGTATGCCCCGTATTTTGTAACCTTGGCTGAACCTATCACACTGCTTTACTCACTATCTGCCATACCAATCAGACGAAAACAAACCACACCAAAAGTTTTATTTTCTCTGTCAGACTCTCCTGTTTCTGTATTGGTGGGTGTGACCACGACATAAACCGGAAGCATGGTAATGATGATGAAAAAAGGAAAAAGGAACCAATCACAATGGAACAGCAGAGGCCAACAGTTCCTCTGTTAGGAACCTTCTCAACAGTGCAGAAGAATTGCTCTGATTTGATGCCAACTGTGTGTTGTGGAGTCTGAGAAAGTTTACACTAAGCAAGCAAATGGAGGACCAAGAAAGAATCCTTTCCTCAGGTAACTGGCTGCCCACAATTACAGTCATCACTGAAGAGAGGAAATAAAACTGAAAATTACCACAGAAGTTGCCAAAAACCCAGCCAGAATAAAACAAAGTCAGATGGCATGGAGGCCTTACATGCCTGAATGAAAAATGACTAAATGAAACCAAATTTTGTCCCACAAGAAAAATGGGTAAAACTTTTACCCAATTAGAGAAATGCCATCATGATCAAATATGAGCCACATAATTATTACATGGAACAGTAAACATTTTAATTATATAATTAGATGCAAATGCAAGGTTTTTGTTTTCTTCTTTTGTGCGCTTGTATTTTTCTGCTTTCATGGTCAGCAGCCTAATGTAGTGATTTAATTACCTCAGAGTCAGTCAGTTAAGCTGGCTGTCTGAACACTGCCTTTTCACAATGCCCTGAACTGACCTAAAGTGAAACTCAAACTCACCCTTTGTGTCCAGGGTTTTCCTGACAACAAAAGAGGTATTGGTTCTCCTTTCCCCAGATACCAGCCCTGGGCTCACTTCCCAGTCCTTTCTCCTCCTCCCCAGGTCTCTTTCCCCTCCTGTTCCTTGCCCTCACTCCACTTTCCAGTTCATTCCCCACCCCCAGTCCCCTGAAATGGAAAGTAATGCCCAATCTGCCATCTTGTTTCTCTGGGTTATCACAGAAACAAGAGCGTCAGGATTCTCCTATGTTTCTAGGCACATAAAATCCCTCAATCTCTCTCTAACAGCTCTGACCTTGGCTGCTATATCCATGCAAGGGAGTAGATCTCATGATCTTGTTTTGGAGTCATGTATAAGAAAAGGAATCAGAAACACTCCCTAGTGAAAAGAGCTGGGCAATCACCTGACCTGTTAGAAGAACCTGGGTTAGATCAAGAAGACTTCAGATTCTGATCCTTGGGCTCCGGTTCTACTTAACTACTTACCGTCTACAGAAAAGGATTCAGTGGATAGAGGTGGATTTTCTAGTGTGTCTTCACCAGTTTTTTCCTTTGCAAACCATACTGCCTAGGACACACACCAAGGTTAGAGCCCACGTGAGAGATGTCTGATACTCTGTAGGTACGAACAATGATCAGGACCCCTGGCTCCATGTTTCACACAGGACATACCACCATGCCCTCACCTCATGCTCATTTACTATGTTGGTACTTTCAAAATCTCTATCGGCAGCTCTGGGTACACATCTCAAGTAATTTTCCTTCTCAAAAAGTAGCCTTATGTCATAATACTGAAAAGCCAATGAGAATGAGTACCGTGGGGCATTGATATAGGGGAGAAAAAGACAGCATCAAGACATTTTCTTAAATTTTTAAATATATACTACAGGTTATGGGTTATTCCTCTGAAAGGTATTTTTTTCAGTTCAATATATTTTCTGTTTCTGTGGCCTAGAGTCTAAGAAAATATCTAACATAATGGGACTTTTGACATCTTCACAGGTAAGATCCTTCTACATTAAAATATGAATACACTGCCTAATAATTCAAGGGTGTCCTTTGAGAACCCTGAAGCATGATCCCACAGTGGAAACTTTTCCCCAGATAATACCCTGGAAACAGATTCTACCGTAGTGAGGCCCTGAGAAAGTTTGAAAGCACGTTACCACGGACAGAATCTGGGAGGCTACTTCTACCACTGTTCCTTCTACAAGCTTTGCAAATTCCTTCTACAACTCACTTCACAGAGAAAGCAGTCAACAGGTTTGCCTGCTTATTATTCCACAGTCTGTGATTCCCAGGAACCACTAATGTGGGGGTCTGCATACGTAGAGTGGAGAAGGCAATGGCACCCCACTCCAGTACTCTTGCCTGGAAAATCCCATGGATGGAGGAGCCTGGTGGGCTGCAGTCCTTGGGGTCACTGAGAGTCGGACACGACTGAGCGACTTCACTTTCACTTTTCACTTTCATGCCTTGGAGAAGGACATGGCAACCCGCTCCAGTGTTCTTGCCTGGAGAATCCCAGGGACGGGGGAGCCTGGGGGGCTGCCGTCTATGGGGTCGCACAGAGTCGGACACGACTGAAGTGACTTAGCAGCGGTAGCAGCAGCATACGTAGAGAGTAAAGACATAAACGTTTATTCTTCAGAGAGATTTGCAGGACTGGCTTGTGTTGTTTGATTTGCAGCAGAGGCTCAGCTTCTTCTGTTTTGAAAAGGATACTAGTGTATGTGTCGCTCTGACAGGGAGACGATGAGAAGTGAACATCATACTTAAGCACTTGGCCAGTATGATCTGGCCTTCTTTAACGTGGAGACAGGAAGGGTTGTAGTAACAGACAGACGTGGTATTCTTATTACAGAGGATGCGGATCAGTACACTCTGTCTCTCTTAAGATCTGATAAAAAGAGGTAAGGGATTTAGGCTAGAGCAGAGCATAGCTGGGTGAAGTGACGCAAAAGTCTATATGTCTACAAATAGAAATAGAATCTATTCTGTGCATTTTGATAGGTTCTTATTCCATTATTGTGGGTGTTATCAAATAACAGCAGGATGAAGTCTTAGGGACTCTTTCAAAATAACTTTTTTTTTCCAGAAAAATGGTTTGAATGTTAAAAATAGTGTAAGACTATGTATTAAAATGATTTCAAACAAATATGGCTTTCCCACTTGCTTTAGAATTGTTATTGCACTCCTAGCGAGCATGTATTTTGTACTTAATTGGCTATAAGCTGCTGTTAAACTGGAGGAGGAGTAAACACATACTTATTTATATGTGATAAATATATATATACATATATATTATGTGATTAAAAGTACTGAGCTTATCGTTTTTAGTCATTATCCAGAAAAATACTGTTTTTCATATAGTTGCCATAAATATCAAAATGTTACTGCTGTTACTAAAATTTTAATGTTTTCTAACAATTAGAAATGCTGTAAGTAAATAGTTAAGAGTAGTGAAAACAGCTATTTGAAAACACTGAAAAGAAAAACAAACACAACTTTGAATAAATAGAAAGATAGAAGCAGGAATAAGTATTAATAGTAAACCTGGCCTGTAAGAAGTAAGTAAAATATCCACCCTTTTAAGTCAACCTGGCCAGACCATGGTGCCCTGGTGTTTGATTAAACACCAATCAAGATGTCCTTGTAAAGGTTTTCTTAAATGAGATGAACATTTAAATCAGTAGACCCTAAGTAAGGTAGGTTGCCCTCCAAGGGGGTGGGGGTGGTGTGCTTCATCAGTTAAAGGCCTTAAAAGAAAAAAACTAACCTCTAAGGAAGAGGAAATTCTGCCTTCAGATGACCCTCAGACTTGAGCTGTAACATCAGGATTTTCCTGGGTTTCCAGCCTACCACCCTGCCCTGCAAGTTTTGAACTTGCCAGCCCCTACAGCTATGTGAGTCAATTATCTAAAAAAAAAAGCCAATAAAGTCAATCTCTCTCAATTTTCTCATATATATATATATATTTGAGAGGTATGTGATATGCATAAATATATGTGTGTGTATATACACACACATATAGTTTCTCTTTGTCTAGAGACCTTGATTCTAATATGCCCACTCTAAAAACCATATACTTTTATATTTTTTTATTACACTTGTCTTAGCAGCTGGGTTTATAATTATGGATGTGGCCATTAATGCTTGCTAGTAGTAGGTACTCAAAAATGCAAGTTAATTTGAATTCAGTAGAATGGAAAGAAATAAGTCACATAGATTCGGTCATTTGATAACCTGGTATTTCTGCTTTCTTGTACCCTAAGGGGTACAAACAAAGTAAAATATGCTCTGCATTCAGACTGGTGCTATGAAGTGAAGTGAAGTGAAGCGAAAGTCACTCAGTCGTGTCCAACTCTTTGCGACGCCATGGACTATGTAGTCCATGGAATTCTCCAGGCCAGAATACTGGAGTGGGTAGCCTTTCCCTTCTCCAGGGGATCTTCCCAACCCAGGGATCAAACCCAGGTCTCCCACATTGCAGGCGGATTCTTTACCAGCTAAGCCACCAGGGAAGCCCATGGACATCTCTAATATCTGTGGTCTTCAAATAATTCTCTTTAAAATGAAGGCATTGGAATGGATTAATTGTTCTTAACTGTTTAGAAGGACCCTTACAGAGTGAGGATAATTAGAGCCAGGGCCAGACTTTCTAGACCCCTTGTTGCAAGGCACCGTTTGGGTGCGATAGGTATCTTTATTTTATTGTTTTTATACTATACATTTTTGCCTGCAATAAAACATAGATTCATAAGCATTGTTATTTTAATCCCATGAATCTTCCTTAGCAACTGAAATGTGATTGTCTCTCTTATCACACCTGGGGACCAAATTTTAATAGAAATTGAATCCAAAGATGGAAACAAAAATGTGAAACTATCTGAAACCACGTCACGTAATTAAAGACTTGAAAGAAGTAAAGAGGTATCATCTGGGAAAAAAGATGCGAAGAATTGTAATATGTCATAGGATTTTGTCTATGTCTCTTTCAACTCTAAGACTGCACTATTAATTTTTTCACACATTTCTAGAAGGTAAAACAAAATAGTTTTAAATATAACGATGAATTTCCAACAGTTTGGGGCTGTTTTAGCTGGAATAGGCTTCTTTGTAAGGTTGAAAGCACCTTGCCTCCAGATGGTTTAAGAGACTAGAAGACGAGAAGTATGTGTCCATGGTACCGTCGCCTTTCATTGCAAAATTATGGTAATTTTTACACTCCCTTTCAGTGCTAATATGTTAAAATTGTAAGATTGTTTGTGGGTATGAACAAGAAGAGTCCCTATCACAATGACACCAGGATTAACTGTATTCATGGTATGTTTAAAATGTCTTCCTCTTGGGTATGTCTGGCTTCATTGTACACTGTGTAGACTACACATCTCTTCCCCCTTCTTTGCAAACGTGAGCATTCAAGTTTCCACTGAAAATCTAAAGAAAAAAAAAGGTCAAAGCTTATTTTCTCGTAAATTTCCTTGTGACTAGAACAAGAAGGCCAAAAGGGAAACAACTGAGAGTTAGCACACCCTCTGAGCTGGCTGTCAAGAACTGGAAGGCTGCATCCAGGAAGCATGTAACTGAAAAGTGTTGGGCACTGGGGAGAGGAACTGAGGTGGCTGCCAGGAAGAACAACAACAACAAAAAGAATTTCATCTTTGTATTTCAAACATCTCTGGCCCCAGGAGGAGAAGCCAATGGCACCCCGCTCCAGTACTCTTGCCTGGAAAACCCCATGGTTGGAGGAGCCTGGTGGGCTGCAATCCATGGGGTCACGAAGAGTCGGACAGACTGAGCGACTTCACTTTCACTTTTCACTTTCATGAATTGGAGAAGGAAATGGCAACCCACTCCAGTGTTCTTGCCTGGAGAATCCCAGGGACGGCGGAGCCTGGTGGGCTGCCCTCTACGGGGTCACAGAGAGTCGGACACGACTGAAGCGACTTAGCAGCAGCAGCAGCAGGGCCCCTAATACCAGTCTGATTTTGGGAGGAGCACACCAGCGGGGAGGTAGCCCATTGGGTCCAAACACAGAGAAAGTTTCAAAACCAGACAACTGTGCTGCTGAGAGCGAGGCGAAGCATCCTCCCCAGCGCCAGCGCCGTGGGCTGAGATGCTGCTGATGCGTGGCGGGATTGCGAGGCCGGCCGAGCCAGCGGCGCCCGGGGATCCGGATCCCGCGATTTCCCGGACGGTAGGTGGAGAAGACAACAGCAACCAGACTCCGCGAGTCACCGCGAACCAAGGACATTTTGAGAGGCCGATTCCAAAGGAGACGCCAGAGGGGCTGATGAGACCTAAACTCAAGGCCAGGTTGGAGAGGGGAAAGGAAGGCAACCTTTTCTTGGGGACAAGGGCCGAGCGGCCGTGGGAGGCAAGGCTCAGGTGCCAAGCCATTTCCAGCAGCCAACGCCTCCGTGTTCACCCCATGGCAGTACGGGAAGAAAAGTCTTGGACTGTTCTCCTCAAAACGACTGCTGAATAAAATACAGTCGGTCCAACAGCTTTCCATTTCATCCCCAAACGTAGCGTCTTGTCCAGACACGTATTGGAAAAAGGCTCTCTGCCCAAGCCCCCCAGTGCAGGTAATATGTCTTTAAAGGCAGCCTGGGAAGGAGCGGACACCACTCCCCCCAC
>SJYX01022538.1:361287-381572 GCA_006410675.1 Oreotragus oreotragus | reverse complement strand
GCCTGGAGAATCCCAGGGACGGGGGAGCCTGGGGGGCTGCCGTCTATGGGGTCGCACAGAGTCGGACACGACTGAAGTGACTTAGCAGCGGTAGCAGCAGCATACGTAGAGAGTAAAGACATAAACGTTTATTCTTCAGAGAGATTTGCAGGACTGGCTTGTGTTGTTTGATTTGCAGCAGAGGCTCAGCTTCTTCTGTTTTGAAAAGGATACTAGTGTATGTGTCGCTCTGACAGGGAGACGATGAGAAGTGAACATCATACTTAAGCACTTGGCCAGTATGATCTGGCCTTCTTTAACGTGGAGACAGGAAGGGTTGTAGTAACAGACAGACGTGGTATTCTTATTACAGAGGATGCGGATCAGTACACTCTGTCTCTCTTAAGATCTGATAAAAAGAGGTAAGGGATTTAGGCTAGAGCAGAGCATAGCTGGGTGAAGTGACGCAAAAGTCTATATGTCTACAAATAGAAATAGAATCTATTCTGTGCATTTTGATAGGTTCTTATTCCATTATTGTGGGTGTTATCAAATAACAGCAGGATGAAGTCTTAGGGACTCTTTCAAAATAACTTTTTTTTTCCAGAAAAATGGTTTGAATGTTAAAAATAGTGTAAGACTATGTATTAAAATGATTTCAAACAAATATGGCTTTCCCACTTGCTTTAGAATTGTTATTGCACTCCTAGCGAGCATGTATTTTGTACTTAATTGGCTATAAGCTGCTGTTAAACTGGAGGAGGAGTAAACACATACTTATTTATATGTGGTAAATATATATATACATATATATTATGTGATTAAAAGTACTGAGCTTATCGTTTTTAGTCATTATCCAGAAAAATACTGTTTTTCATATAGTTGCCATAAATATCAAAATGTTACTGCTGTTACTAAAATTTTAATGTTTTCTAACAATTAGAAATGCTGTAAGTAAATAGTTAAGAGTAGTGAAAACAGCTATTTGAAAACACTGAAAAGAAAAACAAACACAACTTTGAATAAATAGAAAGATAGAAGCAGGAATAAGTATTAATAGTAAACCTGGCCTGTAAGAAGTAAGTAAAATATCCACCCTTTTAAGTCAACCTGGCCAGACCATGGTGCCCTGGTGTTTGATTAAACACCAATCAAGATGTCCTTGTAAAGGTTTTCTTAAATGAGATGAATATTTAAATCAGTAGACCCTAAGTAAGGTAGGTTGCCCTCCAAGGGGGTGGGGGTGGTGTGCTTCATCAGTTAAAGGCCTTAAAAGAAAAAAACTAACCTCTAAGGAAGAGGAAATTCTGCCTTCAGATGACCCTCAGACTTGAGCTGTAACATCAGGATTTTCCTGGGTTTCCAGCCTACCACCCTGCCCTGCAAGTTTTGAACTTGCCAGCCCCTACAGCTATGTGAGTCAATTATCTAAAAAAAAAAGCCAATAAAGTCAATCTCTCTCAATTTTCTCATATATATATATATATTTGAGAGGTATGTGATATGCATAAATATATGTGTGTGTATATACACACACATATAGTTTCTCTTTGTCTAGAGACCTTGATTCTAATATGCCCACTCTAAAAACCATATACTTTTATATTTTTTTATTACACTTGTCTTAGCAGCTGGGTTTATAATTATGGATGTGGCCATTAATGCTTGCTAGTAGTAGGTACTCAAAAATGCAAGTTAATTTGAATTCAGTAGAATGGAAAGAAATAAGTCACATAGATTCGGTCATTTGATAACCTGGTATTTCTGCTTTCTTGTACCCTAAGGGGTACAAACAAAGTAAAATATGCTCTGCATTCAGACTGGTGCTATGAAGTGAAGTGAAGTGAAGCGAAAGTCACTCAGTCGTGTCCAACTCTTTGCGACGCCATGGACTATGTAGTCCATGGAATTCTCCAGGCCAGAATACTGGAGTGGGTAGCCTTTCCCTTCTCCAGGGGATCTTCCCAACCCAGGGATCAAACCCAGGTCTCCCACATTGCAGGCGGATTCTTTACCAGCTAAGCCACCAGGGAAGCCCATGGACATCTCTAATATCTGTGGTCTTCAAATAATTCTCTTTAAAATGAAGGCATTGGAATGGATTAATTGTTCTTAACTGTTTAGAAGGACCCTTACAGAGTGAGGATAATTAGAGCCAGGGCCAGACTTTCTAGACCCCTTGTTGCAAGGCACCGTTTGGGTGCGATAGGTATCTTTATTTTATTGTTTTTATACTATACATTTTTGCCTGCAATAAAACATAGATTCATAAGCATTGTTATTTTAATCCCATGAATCTTCCTTAGCAACTGAAATGTGATTGTCTCTCTTATCACACCTGGGGACCAAATTTTAATAGAAATTGAATCCAAAGATGGAAACGAAAATGTGAAACTATCTGAAACCACGTCACGTAATTAAAGACTTGAAAGAAGTAAAGAGGTATCATCTGGGAAAAAAGATGCGAAGAATTGTAATATGTCATAGGATTTTGTCTATGTCTCTTTCAACTCTAAGACTGCACTATTAATTTTTTCACACATTTCTAGAAGGTAAAACAAAATAGTTTTAAATATAACGATGAATTTCCAACAGTTTGGGGCTGTTTTAGCTGGAATAGGCTTCTTTGTAAGGTTGAAAGCACCTTGCCTCCAGATGGTTTAAGAGACTAGAAGACGAGAAGTATGTGTCCATGGTACCGTCGCCTTTCATTGCAAAATTATGGTAATTTTTACACTCCCTTTCAGTGCTAATATGTTAAAATTGTAAGATTGTTTGTGGGTATGAACAAGAAGAGTCCCTATCACAATGACACCAGGATTAACTGTATTCATGGTATGTTTAAAATGTCTTCCTCTTGGGTATGTCTGGCTTCATTGTACACTGTGTAGACTACACATCTCTTCCCCCTTCTTTGCAAACGTGAGCATTCAAGTTTCCACTGAAAATCTAAAGAAAAAAAAAGGTCAAAGCTTATTTTCTCGTAAATTTCCTTGTGACTAGAACAAGAAGGCCAAAAGGGAAACAACTGAGAGTTAGCACACCCTCTGAGCTGGCTGTCAAGAACTGGAAGGCTGCATCCAGGAAGCATGTAACTGAAAAGTGTTGGGCACTGGGGAGAGGAACTGAGGTGGCTGCCAGGAAGAACAACAACAAAAAGAATTTCATCTTTGTATTTCAAACATCTCTGGCCCCAGGAGGAGAAGCCAATGGCACCCCGCTCCAGTACTCTTGCCTGGAAAACCCCATGGTTGGAGGAGCCTGGTGGGCTGCAATCCATGGGGTCACGAAGAGTCGGACAGACTGAGCGACTTCACTTTCACTTTTCACTTTCATGCATTGGAGAAGGAAATGGCAACCCACTCCAGTGTTCTTGCCTGGAGAATCCCAGGGACGGCGGAGCCTGGTGGGCTGCCCTCTACGGGGTCACAGAGAGTCGGACACGACTGAAGCGACTTAGCAGCAGCAGCAGCAGGGCCCCTAATACCAGTCTGATTTTGGGAGGAGCACACCAGCGGGGAGGTAGCCCATTGGGTCCAAACACAGAGAAAGTTTCAAAACCAGACAACTGTGCTGCTGAGAGCGAGGCGAAGCATCCTCCCCAGCGCCAGCGCCGTGGGCTGAGATGCTGCTGATGCGTGGCGGGATTGCGAGGCCGGCCGAGCCAGCGGCGCCCGGGGATCCGGATCCCGCGATTTCCCGGACGGTAGGTGGAGAAGACAACAGCAACCAGACTCCGCGAGTCACCGCGAACCAAGGACATTTTGAGAGGCCGATTCCAAAGGAGACGCCAGAGGGGCTGATGAGACCTAAACTCAAGGCCAGGCTGGAGAGGGGAAAGGAAAGCAGCCTTTTCTTGGGGACAAGGGCCGAGCGGCCGTGGGAGGCAAGGCTCAGGTGCCAAGCCATTTCCAGCAGCCAGCGCCTCCGTGTTCACCCCATGGCAGTACGGGAAGAAAAGTCTTGGACTGTTCTCCTCAAAACGACTGCTGAATAAAATACAGTCGGTCCAACAGCTTTCCATTTCATCCCCAAACGTAGCGTCTTGTCCAGACACGTATTGGAAAAAGGCTCTCTGCCCAAGCCCCCCAGTGCAGGTAATATGTCTTTAAAGGCAGCCTGGGAAGGAGCGGACACCACTCCCCCCACCTCCCCCCTCCAGCACAACTCAGGCATCGCCATCCATCCTGGTCTAACACTTCATAAATTACCAAAGAGGAAAACTTTCCTCATCTCATTTAAAGGAGTGAGGTGTATATGGCTTTAACAGATCCAGGACACTTATCTCAAGCTGGGAGTGTAATTTCACGGTAATAATTTGTTTCAAGTGTTGCTGATTGCTTCCTATTTCTCCCCTGCTAATGACTTTTGCACCTTTCCACTGTTCCTTTTATATGAGCTGCTATGGCAATTCATCCACAGGAGGCTGTTTAGACAGCACAGGGCCTTTCAACAGGCTGCTGGGAACTATACTGGACACTCTGAAGATCTGAAAGTCTCTTTCGTATCGATTCTTCTTTTTTTGTTGTTCATTTATTTGGTTCACCTGTACCCCACAGTATGCGGGAACACCCCACAGTATGCGGGATCCTAGTTCCGCAACCAGGGATCAAACCAGCACCCCTTGCCCTGGAAGCATGGCCTCTTAACCACTGGACTGCTAGGGAAGTCCTGATTCTTCCTTTTTGGGAAAAGATTTTACCTTCTGTCAGTACTTTGCTGCCTCACAATTACTACTACTCCTGTAGTGTATGGCTATTTAGTGGGCAACTGAGCAAAGCTAATTTGTTGTTCATAAATTTCCTGTTGACCGAAATCAGCTTGAGGAAGGTGGTGTGAAGGGGCTTGATTTGGACGTATCAAAGAACACATCTCTGGTAGGCTACAAGTCCAATGTGGAATATCTTGGAAAGTGTGTTAGGAGTTGGAGGGTCATTTGAGAACCTTTCAGTCTTCACATTTTTAAAGCAAGCCATGCTTGTAAATTTTGGCAAAGTATTTTCTTCTCCTATTGGCAGAGATTTCAAATCTGAATGATGAAGTAGCTCTGTTGTGTTTGGAAAAAAAAAAATAGCATGCTCCTCATGTCACTGGGGAGCATAATGCATGAAAATGCCAGGGAGAAAGAGGCACAGGCAACACATGAGCATCACCGCGCTCCCCCACCTCTGGGCTGCCTTCTCTCCCGGTTTCAACACATCTGTTCTTTCCATTTATTCACCTTTTTCCAGTCACTGCTTTTCTCTGTTCCTTGCCCTTCTCACCGCACTTTAATTCTGGCAGAGGCAGGGCAGTCTTGGGATCAGAAGAGAGAACAGAATGACTGAAAACCCCAGCCACTCAGGTTCAGGCATTGGATTCCACTGACCAAGTTCACCATTTCAGCCCAAAGGTGAGTGTGAGTGAGGAAAGGAATGGAGATCCAAGATACCGCACGTGCGTCAGCAGCGCTGACAGCCCAGGCTCTGAATCACAAGGCACTTTAATCCCTCCATGGCAGACTCACCTAAGGAAAGGGATACCTGAAACCAGGCCAGGAAATGTTTGTGCAGAAGGCAGGGAACATGATCCACACTGCTTTTCTCAGTCACTCAGATTCTAATTAAAAACAAGGACAATCCTAAGTCCAAAAACAGTGCTCACAACCCCCATGTCCCAAAATGTAACATGAGAAACCTTTGCCAAGCCTGTCATCTCAAGATTCCTCTCTATACTTTTTGGGTGACTTTCAGGAAAAAGTCTTCTCCTCAGGGTCCGGCATTCCATTTATTCACCTTTTTCCAGTCACTGCTTTTCTCTGTTCCTTGCCCTTCTCACCGCACTTTAATTCTGGCAGAGGCAGGGCAGTCTTGGGATCAGAAGAGAGAACAGAATGACTGAAAACCCCAGCCACTCAGGTTCAGGCATTGGATTCCACTGACCAAGTTCACCATTTCAGCCCAAAGGTGAGTGTGAGTGAGGAAAGGAATGGAGATCCAAGATACCGCACGTGCGTCAGCAGCGCTGACAGCCCAGGCTCTGAATCACAAGGCACTTTAATCCCTCCATGGCAGACTCACCTAAGGAAAGGGATACCTGAAACCAGGCCAGGAAATGTTTGTGCAGAAGGCAGGGAACATGATCCACACTGCTTTTCTCAGTCACTCAGATTCTAATTAAAAACAAGGACAATCCTAAGTCCAAAAACAGTGCTCACAACCCCCATGTCCCAAAATGTAACATGAGAAACCTTTGCCAAGCCTGTCATCTCAAGATTCCTCTCTATACTTTTTGGGTGACTTTCAGGAAAAAGTCTTCTCCTCAGGGTCCGGCGCTTTCCTGCTGCCATAGCCATCTTGGTAGAAAAGTCACGTCTGCAGCCTAGGTCTCTGAAGTTGATCACCTCAGTCTGTTTCGTATTCATCAGATAATCAACCTCATCTTGGATAACTATTCATATTCATTCTTTCAGCAAACGTATAAAGTGCCTACGATGTGCCACACATCCTTCTGGGCGCTTCTGGTACATCATTTCCTCCCCTCATAGAGTTTATATTCTAGTGGTGAGTGGGAAGGACAAGAGACACAGTGAACAGGCAAGGAAGTGACCTCATATGCTAGCAGGCGGTCAGTTGTGTTCAGTCGCTCAGTCATGTCCGACTCTTTGGGACCCTATGGACTGCAGCACACCAGGCTTCCCTGTCCGACTCTTTGCGACCCTATGGACTACAGCATGCCAGGCTTCCCTGTCCTTCACTATCTCCCAGAGTTTGCTCAAACTCATGTCCACTGAGTCAGTGATACCACCGTCTCATCCTCTGTTGGCCCCTTCTCTTTCTGCCTTTGATCTTTCCCAGCATCTGGGTCTTTTCNGCATGCCAGGCTTCCCTGTCCTTCACTATCTCCCAGAGTTTGCTCAAACTCATGTCCACTGAGTCAGTGATACCACCGTCTCATCCTCTGTTGGCCCCTTCTCTTTCTGCCTTTGATCTTTCCCAGCATCTGGGTCTTTTCCAATGAGCTGACAATCAATGCTATCAAACAAACTGAACAGAGAAAGTGGACGGGGAAGTGGCAATACAAATAGGATTGTCTTAGTAGATCTTATTGAAGAGGAGACATTTGAGCCAAGTCTTAAAGAAAGTGAGGGAGTTGTCCAAGCAAATATTAGAAGAAAGGATAAAGGAGCAAATGCCCTCTAACAAGAGCAGGCCTAATGTGATGCAGGAGCAACAAGGAAGCCCCCAGGGCAGGCTCTGAGTTAGAGGGGGAGAGTAGTAAACAGTGAGGTCAGAAAGGGAACAAGGGCTTTACAAGCCTTTGTATGGACTTGGGGTTTTATTCAGAGCAGAGTAAAAGTTATCTGAAAATTTTCTGAGAAAAGGAGTTGAATGACAGGGCTTCCACTTTAAAAGAAATTCTCTGGCTGCCCCATTGAGAGTAGACAGTGTGTGTGTGTGTGTGTGTGTGGAGTTAGGAGGCCACTTAATCCAAGCAAAAGATGTTGGCGGCTCCACCAGAGTGGTAGGAGTAGACGCGTTACAAAGGAATCAGATTCTGGGGAAATTCTGAAAGCAGAGCTGGCAGGATTTCTGAAGGACTGGTTGTGAGATGAGGGAGAAAGAAGAGTCAAGGACGACAGAATTTTTGGACATAAGCAATCGTAAAGCTATGGCAAACCTAGACAGCATAGTAAAAAGCAGAGGCATCACTTTGCCAACAAAGGTCCATATAGTCAAAGCTATGGCTTTTCCAGTAGTCACGTATGGATGTGAGAGTTGGACCGTAAAGAAGGCTGAGTGCCAAAGAATTGATGCTTTCCAATTGTGGTGCTGAAGACTCTTGAGAGTTCCTTGGACTGCAAGGAGATCAAACCAGTCAATCCTAAAGGAAATCAATCCTGAATATTCACCAGAAGGACTGGCACTGAAGCTGAAGCTCTAATACTTTGGCCACTTGATGCGAAGAGCCGACTCATTGGAAAAGACCTTGTTGCTGGGAAAGATTGAAGGAGAAGGGTGTGACATAGGATGAGATGGTTGGATGGCATCACCAACCCAATGGGCATGAGTTGAGCAACTCATGGTGATGGTGAAAGACAGAGATATCTGGCATGGTGCAGTCCATGGGATTACAAAAAGTCAGACACGACTTAGCAACTTAACAACAATAACTGGAAAGGTGGAGTTACCATCACCAGAGATGAAGAAAACAGCAGAGAGCAGAAGTCAGATGGTGGAGCTCAGAAGTTTAGTTTAAAATACATTGAGTTTAATAGATTTCTATCATTTAATAATGACTACAAAATAGTATTATATGCTATCTTATTATTTGACAGATTGTGAACATTAAGATTTTCACTTTGTGCATGTCTAGAAAAGCTCAAAAGTCACAGTTAGGAAGAATACAGCTGAAAGGCAGCCTAGGATCTGCAGACAGTGATTCTATACATTAATCTTATCAGTAAGTTGAGAAAGTACACCTTCTTTTTTGGAGGAAATCACTGGATGCTAGACAAACTCCTTACTTGAGGAAATTGACCAGCTTGTTCTGATGAATGAGATTTCTTCATTCCCTCGGTCGCCCTGCCAGCCTCACACAGGATTTCCTGTGCACAGAGCTCAGTGGAGATAATGATGAAGCGCCATGGCTCACAGTCATGGCTCTTTGGGAAAGCCTGCAGAAGCAGCCGGATCCAGAACACAGATCAGAGAAAGAGGGGCTTTACCCCAAAACTGACAGTGTCCATACCAAAATAGTGCATGCTTATATCACTTCATGGGAAGTAGATGGGGAAACAGTGGAAACAGTGTCAGACTTTATTTTGGGGGGCACCAAAATCACTGCAGATGGTGACTGCAGCCATGAAATTAAAAGATGCTTACTCCTTGGAAGAAAAGTTACGACCAACCTAGATAGCATATTCAAAAGCAGAGACATTACTTTGCCGACTAAGGTCCGTCTAGTCAAGGCTATGGTTTCTCCAGTAGTCATGGATGGATGTGAGAGTTGGACTGTGAAGAAGGCTGAACGCCAAAGAATTGATGCTTTTGAACTGTGGTGTTGGAGAAGACTCTTGAGAGTCCCTTGGACTGCAAGGAGATCCAACCAGTCATTTGGAAGGAGATCAGCCCTGGGTGTTCTTTGAAAGGAATGATGCTAAAGCTGAAACTCCAGTACTTTGGCCACCTCATGCAAAGAGTTGACTCATTGGAAAACACTGTGATGCTGGGAGGGACTGGGGGCAGGAGGAGAAGGGGACGACCGAGGATGAGATGGCTGGATGGCATCACTGACTCGATGGACGTGAGTCTGAGTGAATTCTGGGAGATGGTGATGGACAGGGAGGCCTGGCGTGCTGCGATTTATGGGGTCGCAGAGAGTCCGACACAACTGAAGGACTGAACTGAACTGATACTTGAAGTGGTAGGAACAAAAAGTCATGATTGAATGAAACACAGTTTCTTATAGGAAGAGTCTGAAAGCTCAAGCCAAAAAAATTAGAAAAACTCTATCGTGTTGGTAGTTTTTGTGGGGCTACAAGCAGGGTGGAGAAAGAAAATATCTAGCTGTCTACCTGTTTAGCCTAAGAGGCCAATCTTAACCAAACTGGAAATGAGGTCTGGGCCGATATTGCCAGAGGAATGAACCTATTGAAAATCCTGATGGTTATTCTTAGAGCAAAGGACCCATAGAGTAAAGTTTTTTTCTCTCTGTTCTTTTCTTTGGAACCTTGACTCTAATAAAAGAGATACTCAATTCTTGTCAAATTAAGAAGAAACAAATAACTGTTCAACTGTACAAATTAAACAGAATGTCAGAGCTGCAGTAAATAAAACAAGTGAATAAGTGGCTTTAAGAAGAGACCTAACAATCATGTGGCTCAGAGCAAAGAAATGTATCCCTCTCTTAGCTAACAACCCACGGTCAGTATTTCAGCCAGCAGGCAGCTTGGATCCCTGGGACCATTCAGGAACCCAGGCTGATGGCAGCTCTGCCATCTTCCAGGTGTCCAAGGTCACAATGCCTGGAGGAAAGAGGAAAGTGTAGAAGTTCAAAGCCAGAGAATTCTTCTTAAGCAAGTGAGGCAGATGTTGTTCACTTCATTTCTGCTCATGTTCCATTGGTAAGAGCCAAACTACATGACCAGCCTTTGCCACAAAGGGCGCTGGGAAATGCAGCCTGACAGGGCAGTCACTTGCCAATACAGCTCTATTACTATGGATGACTGGTTCAGAACTGGGAAAGGAGGATGTCAAGGCTGTATATTGTCACCCTGCTTGTTTAACTTATATGAAGAATACATCATGCAAAATGGCAAATATCAACATGCAGGGAGAAATATCAAAAAACTCAGATATGCAGATGACACCACCCTTATGGCAAAAAGTGAAGAGGAACTAAAGAGCCTCTTGATGAAAGTGAGAGAGGAGAGTGAGGAAGCTGGCTTAAAACTCAACATTCAAAAAACCAAGATCATGGCATCCAGTCCCACCACTTCATGACAAATAGATGGGGAAATAGTGAAAACAGTGACAGACTTTCTTTTCTTGGGCTCCAAATTCACTGTAGATGGTGACTGTAGCCATGAAATTAAAAAACACTTGCTCCTCAGAAGAAAAGTTATGACCCACCTAGACAGCCTATTAAAAAGCAGAGACATTACTTTGCTGACAAAGAAAGCTGAGCACCGAAGAATTGATGCTTTTGAATTGTGATGCTGGAGAAGACTCTTGAGAGTCCCTTGGACTGCAAGGAGAGCAAATCAGTCCATCCTAAAGGAAAGCAGTCCTGAACATTCATTGGAAGGACTGATGCTGAAGCTGAAACTCTAATACTTTGGCCACCTGATGCAAAAGGCTGACTCATTAGAAAAGATCCTGATGCTGGGAAAGATTAAAGGCAGGAGAAGAGGGCAATAGAGGCTGAGATGGTTGGATGGCATCATGGACTCAACGGACATGAGTTTGAGTAAGCTTCAGGAGTAGGTGATGGATAGGGAAGCCTGGTGTGCCGCAGTTCATGGAGTCGCAAAGAGTCAGACATGACTGAGTGACTGAATTGGACTGAACTATAGAAGAGAGCATGGCAACTCACTCCAATATTCTTGCCTTGAGAATTCCATGGACAGAGGAGTCCGGTGGGCTATGCTCCCATAGGGTCACAAAGAGTTGAACACAAGTAGAGCAACTTAGCACGCACTATGGAAGAAGAAATAAAAGCAGTTTGGAAAGAACTAGATGTTTTCATCCCAACTGCATTCATTGCTGTGAGGTGGACTAGGAAATATGCACTTAACTAACAAGGAAGGGAAGATGTCTGTCTGAAGAAAACTTTACTCTGTAAAGCTGGCCTTATGACATGACTACCAATTCAACTCTTCCTAAACCAGTAGAATTACACAGAAGGCAGATATTCCCCGAAATTCTTTAAGGAGGGATTTCAGATTATCAGGAAGTTTAAGAACTTGATCTTAAGTCATCTAAGTCATATACCTACCTAAGACCCTAGTATTCCAGGATACCAGCTTGTTTGGACACTTGAGCTATATTGATGTATACAGTTTGGGTAGCCAAAATAAGGTGGTTAGATATATCTGCAGAACCTACATACATGCATGTGCACGTGTGCACAGAATAACCACACCAACAAAAACACATATAACCACGGACATCTGGCTGAAAAACTGTCTTGTACTACTTAAATGCACAAAAGGTCACTCGCCCTTATGCTATGGTCTAGTGAAGGCTTTGGTTTGATCAGCGGTCTGAGATGAACCTACTTAAGGGTAGCAAAACACTTGTACCCTTCACCAGAGAAAAGATTAATTTATAATAATTGCTAATCTTTATTGAGTGCCTACCATTTTATATCTATCCTCTCATCCTAACCCTCAGAAATGTCCTGTGAAATCTTTATGCAGATATGGAAACTGATGTTCAGAGAAGTCAGGTAACTTCCTTAGGATCTCAGAAGTGGCAGATGATTGAGTCTGAATCTGAACAGACTTTCTGACTGTAGAATCTATGCTCTTTCTTCCATACTACACTGTCTCCCACTATGCCAGGAATAATTTATGTTTGAGTCACACTGAGAGACCAAAGTATACCTGAAAAATTGGGATTATCTTGTGGAGGCAGAGATTATATTATTCTACCTCTAGCAGACCCAGAAAAAGTAGAAGATGACACTGGAAAGCAGATTTATGTGAAGTAACAAGAAGACTTCCCTGGTGGCCCAGTGGTTAAGAACCCACCTGCTGATGCAGAAGACATGGATTCTATCCCTGGTCTGGGAAGATTCCACATGCCTTGGAGCAGCTTAGCCCATGCATTGCAGCTACTGAAGCCTGTGTGCCTGGGGCCTGTGCTCCGCCACAGGAAAAGCCACCACAGTAAGAAGCCTGTGCTCCACAGCCGGAGAGTAGCCCCTGCCTGCCGCAACTACAGAAAGCCTCATGCAGCAACGAAGACCCAGCGCAGTCAATAATAAAATAATAATAAAGAGGTTTCAAGCACTTTGCAGCTATCCCGGCTGTCTGACAGGAGTGTCAGCTTCTGCATGTCATGCTGAGCTTCACACTGCTGGACGTATTCACGCAAAAGCCTGGCAAACGGTCTTCTGAGTTTCTTGCAACGGAAACTTAGTTCAGTGGTTCCAAAGACCCCTTCCAATTCTATTGTCTCTCTGCTCTAACTTCAGATGTCTAAGATGGCATTTTATCTTCTTTGACAATTTTTTCTTAGGGTAATTGCAGTTTTGGTTATACAGACTGCGATAACTGACTGTCTGCTTTCTGAACCCACTTTAAGTCCTGTCAATGATTGTAGAATATAAGTGAGAAATGGTTGAGCATATAGGTGGAGAGTTCATTTCTAGCATCAGATCTTTGGCCCAGTGATTCCAAAACTTACCAGCTGTGTCATTTAAGTCTGCAAGCTTTGGTCTCTTCAACTGTAAACGGAAGTAATCAAACCTCTTTTACAGTGTTGTTGTGTTACATCTGCTAAGTCACTTCAGTCGTGTCCGACTCTTTGCTACCCTATGGACTGTAGCCCACCAGGCTCCTCTATCCATGGGATTNGAACAAAAAGTCATGATTGAATGAAACACAGTTTCTTATAGGAAGAGTCTGAAAGCTCAAGCCAAAAAAAAGAAAAACCCTATCGTGTTGGTAGTTTTTGTGGGGCTACAAGCAGGATGGAGCAAGAAAATATCTAGCTGTCTACCTGTTTAGCATAAGAGGCCAATCTTAACCAAACTGGAAATGAGGTCTGGGCCGATATTGCCAGAGGAATCAACCTATTGAAAATCCTGATGGTTATTCTTAGAGCAAAGGACCCATAGAGTAAAGTTTTTTTCTCTCTGTTCTTTTCTTTGGAACCTTGACTCTAATAAAAGAGATAATCGTTTCTTGTCAAATTAAGAAGAAACAAATAACTGTTCAACTGTACAAATTAAACAGAATGTCAGAGCTGCAGTAAATAAAACAAGTGAATAAGCGGCTTTAAGAAGAGACCTAACAATCATGTGGCTCAGAGCAAAGAAATGTATCCCTCTCTTAGCTAACAACCCACGGTCAGTATTTCAGCCAGCAGGCAGCTTGGATCCCTGGGACCATTCAGGAACCCAGGCTGATGGCAGCTCTGCCATCTTCCAGGTGTCCAAGGAAATGGACAATGGAAATGGACAATGCCTGGAGGAAAGAGGAAAGTGTAGAAGTTCAAAGCCAGAGAATTCTTCTTAAGCAAGTGAGGCAGGTGTTGTTCACTTCATTTCTGCTCATGTTCCATTGGTAAGAGCCAAACTATGTGACCAAACTTTGCCACAAGGGGCGCTGGGAAATGCAGCCTGACAGGGCAGTCACTTGCCAATACAGCTCTATTACTATGGAAGACTGGTTCAGAACTGGGAAAGGAGGATGTCAAGGCTGTATATTGTCACCCTGCTTGTTTAACTTACATGAAGAATACATCATGCAAAATGGCAAATATCAACATGCAGGGAGAAATATCAAAAAACTTAGATGTGCAGATGACACCACCCTTATGGCAAAAAGTGAAGAGGAACTAAAGAGCCTCTTGATGAAAGAGAGAGGAGAGTGAGGAAGCTGGCTTAAAACTCCACATTCAAAAAACCAAGATTGTGGCATCCAGTCCCACCACTTCATGGCAAATAGACGGGGAAACAGTGAAAACAGTGACAGACTTTCTTTTCTTGGGCTCCAAAATCACTGTAGATGGTGACTGTAGCCATGAAATTAAAAAAAAAACATTTGCTCCTCAGAAGAAAAGTTATGACCCACCTAGACAGCCTATTAAAAAGCAGAGACATTACTTTGCTGACAAAGAAAGCTGAGCACCGAAGAACTGATGCTTTTGAATTGTGATGTTGGAGAAGACTCTTGCGAGTCCCTTGGACTGCAAGGAGAGCAAATCAGTCCATCCTAAAGGAAAGCAGTCCTGAACATTCATTGGAAGGACTGATGCTGAAGCTGAAACTCTAATACTTTGGCCACCTGATGCAAAAGGCTGACTCATTAGAAAAGACCCTGATGCTGGGAAAGATTAAAGGCAGGAGAAGAGGGCAACAGAGGCTGAGATGGTTGGATGGCATCACGGACTCAACGGACATGAGTTTGAGTAAGCTTCAGGAGTTGGTGATGGATAGGGAAGCCTGGTGTGCCACAGTTCATCGAGTCGCAAAGAGTCAGACATGACTGAGTGACTGAACTGGACTGAACTATAGAAGAGAGCATGGCAACTCACTCCGATATTCTTGCCTTGAGAATTCCATGGACAGAGGAGTCTGGTGGGCTATGCTCCCATAGGGTCACAAAGAGTTGAACACAAGTAGAGCAACTTAGCACGCACTATGGANCAGTCCATCCTAAAGGAAAGCAGTCCTGAACATTCATTGGAAGGACTGATGCTGAAGCTGAAACTCTAATACTTTGGCCACCTGATGCAAAAGGCTGACTCATTAGAAAAGATCCTGATGCTGGGAAAGATTAAAGGCAGGAGAAGAGGGCAATAGAGGCTGAGATGGTTGGATGGCATCATGGACTCAACGGACATGAGTTTGAGTAAGCTTCAGGAGTAGGTGATGGATAGGGAAGCCTGGTGTGCCGCAGTTCATGGAGTCGCAAAGAGTCAGACATGACTGAGTGACTGAATTGGACTGAACTATAGAAGAGAGCATGGCAACTCACTCCAATATTCTTGCCTTGAGAATTCCATGGACAGAGGAGTCCGGTGGGCTATGCTCCCATAGGGTCACAAAGAGTTGAACACAAGTAGAGCAACTTAGCACGCACTATGGAAGAAGAAATAAAAGCAGTTTGGAAAGAACTAGATGTTTTCATCCCAACTGCATTCATTACTGTGAGGTGGACTAGGAAATATGCACTTAACTAACAAGGAAGGGAAGATGTCTGTCTGAAGAAAACTTTACTCTGTAAAGCTGGCCTTATGACATGACTACCAATTCAACTCTTCCTAAACCAGTAGAATTACACAGAAGGCAGATATTCCCCGAAATTCTTTAAGGAGGGATTTCAGATTATCAGGAAGTTTAAGAACTTGATCTTAAGTCATCTAAGTCATATACCTACCTAAGACCCTAGTATTCCAGGATACCAGCTTGTTTGGACACTTGAGCTATATTGATGTATACAGTTTGGGTAGCCAAAATAAGGTGGTTAGATATATCTGCAGAACCTACATACATGCATGTGCACGTGTGCACAGAATAACCACACCAACAAAAACACATATAACCACGGACATCTGGCTGAAAAACTGTCTTGTACTACTTAAATGCACAAAAGGTCACTCGCCTTTATGCTATGGTCTAGTGAAGGCTTTGGTTTAATCAGCGGTCTGAGATGAACCTACTTAAGGGTAGCAAAACACTTGTACCCTTCACCAGAGAAAAGATTAATTTATAATAATTGCTAATCTTTATTGAGTGCCTACCATTTTATATCTATCATCTCATCCTAACCCTCAGAAATGTCCTGTGAAATCTTTATGCAGATATGGAAACTGATGTTCAGAGAAGTCAGGTAACTTCCTTAGGATCTCAGAAGTGGCAGATGATTGAGTCTGAATTTGAACAGACTTTCTGACTGTAGAATCTATGCTCTTTCTTCCACACTACACTGTCTCCCACTATGCCAGGAATAATTTATGTTTGAGTCACACTGAGAGATCAAAGTATACCTGAAAAATTGGGATTATCTTGTGGAGGCAGAGATTATATTATTCTACCTCTAGCAGACCCAGAAAAAGTAGAAGATGACACTGGAAAGCAGATTTATGTGAAGTAACAAGAAGACTTCCCTGGTGGCCCAGTGGTTAAGAACCCACCTGCTGATGCAGAAGACATGGATTCTATCCCTGGTCTGGGAAGATTCCACATGCCTTGGAGCAGCTTAGCCCATGCATTGCAGCTACTGAAGCCTGTGTGCCTGGGGCCTGTGCTCCGCCTCAGGAAAAGCCACCACAGTAAGAAGCCTGTGCTCCACAGCCGGAGAGTAGCCCCTGCCTGCCGCAACTACAGAAAGCCTCATGCAGCAACGAAGACCCAGCGCAGTCAATAATAAAATAATAATAAAGAGGTTTCAAGCACTTTGCAGCTATCCCGGCTGTCTGACAGGAGTGTCAGCTTCTGCATGTCATGCTGAGCTTCACACTGCTGGACGTATTCACGCAAAAGCCTGGCAAACGGTCTTCTGAGTTTCTTGCAACGGAAACTTAGTTCAGTGGTTCCAAAGACCCCTTCCAATTCTATTGTCTCTCTGCTCTAACTTCAGATGTCTAAGATGGCATTTTATCTTCTTTGACAATTTTTTCTTAGGGTAATTGCAGTTTTGGTTATACAGACTGCGATAACTGACTGTCTGCTTTCTGAACCCACTTTAAGTCCTGTCAATGATTGTAGAATATAAGTGAGAAATGGTTGAGCATATAGGTGGAGAGTTCATTTCTAGCATCAGATCTTTGGCCCAGTGATTCCAAAACTTACCAGCTGTGTCATTTAAGTCTGCAAGCTTTGGTCTCTTCAACTGTAAACGGAAGTAATCAAACCTCTTTTACAGTGTTGTTGTGTTACATCTGCTAAGTCACTTCAGTCGTGTCCGACTCTTTGCTACCCTATGGACTGTAGCCCACCAGGCTCCTCTATCCATGGGATTTTCCAGGCAAGAATATTGGACCAGGTTGCCATGCCCTCCTCCAATTGTGTTACATACCATATTATTGATATTTACAAAATCCCTAGCATACCATGTGGGACATGATAAGGACTCAAAACATGATTCTTTTAAATAAAAAATAATAACATAGAATTTAGAGGCCAATGGAAAAATCTTAATCATATCTCTGCTCCCAGAATGCTTACCTTCTCTTGGTTGACAATTTACATTACTATAAATGTAAGCTGACTACACACACAACATACAACCACCCCCCACAAAGGGCTTGATTAGTTGGTTGTTTATAACCCAAAGTTTACTTGAGTGACTTTACTGCCTTCTCCTCATGAAAAGAAGTGTGGCAGTGAGGATGGAAAAGGAGGAGAGCAGCCACCAAAGATCTTTCTCATCATTTAATCATTTAATCATAATCATTTATCATTTCTCAGGGAAAAGATACGCAAAATCATCTGGCCAAGAGTAAATAGAACCTAAGCTCACATCCATGTATACCTGGAATAAGCCACAACCTATGGGCTTCCCAGGTGGCTCAGACACTAAAGAATCTGCCTGAAATGCAGGAGACCTGTGTTCAGTCCCTGGGTGGGGAAGATCTGCTGGAGAAGGAAATGGCAACCCACTCTAGCCTGGGGAATCCCATGGACAGAGCAGCCTGGTGGGCTACAGTTCATGGGCCCACAAAGAGTCGGACACGACTGAGCAACTTTGTTTTCTTTCTTTCTTTTGAAATTCTGGGCAACCTGCTCTAGCTTTTCAGAGACAAACTGATATACTAAGTCAAGCAGAAGTTTTTAATGCTGAGGATGACTACTGGAACAGAGTTTAGGAACATGCTTTTATGTGTAGACATGTTTAAAAGGTGTTCATATACTATATCTTTGTTTTCTTTTGTATTTTCAGACTGTAGAACTATATGTATAATTTATACAATAAACATATTTGTTCTGTTGGTGTAGATACATTTGAATTACTAGAAACCACACACACACACACACACACATAAAAAACAAACAGAGTACTTCCTAGGTACCACGTCTGATGTGTACCTCTAACAATTGGTTTGTTGTCATTTATAAGTCACTAAGTTGTGTCTGACTCTTTTGTGACCCCATGGTCTGTAGCTTGCCAGGCTCCTCTGTCCATGAGATTTCCGAGGCAAGGATACTAGAGTGGGTTGCCATTTCCTTCTCCACAGGATCTTCCTGAGCCAGGGATCAGACCTGCATCTCCTGCACTGGCAGGAGAATTATTTACCACTGAGCCACCAGGGAAACTCTAACAATTGGTAGAGAATGATATTTAGCACCTACGAAGGATTTGCTGTGTGTTAGGAAATGGAAATGTTAGTCACTCAGTTGTGTCCAACTTTTTGCGACCCCATGGACTGTAGCCCGCAGGCTCCTCCATCCATGGAATTCTTCAGGGAAGAATACTGGAGTGGGTTACGTTTTCTTCTCCAGGGGATCTTCCCAACCCAGGTACTGAACCTGGGTCTCCTGCATCGCAAGCAGATTCTTTACCATCTGAGCCACCGGGGAAGCTCCAGGAACTATTTCAGTACGTTATGTGCATTGATTCGTCTACTCTTCAAATCATTTATGAGCAAGGTGCTTTTATAATCCCCATTTTGTAGATGAGGAAGAATGCACAGGGAAGTTAAATAATTTGCCCTGAATCACACAGCTACAGTCAGAGACGGAATCTGAACCCAGCAATCTGGCTCCAGAGCCTACATGCTGATCACTATTTCTGGTTATCTCACTCTGACTGAGTCCCAGGGGAATCTCAGCCAAAGTAGATCAGACTTCAGAGGAGCAGCTAGACAGAGGTCCCAGAAGACCACAGCTTCAGCCCTGGCTTTAGTCAGTATGCACTGACCTTGCCTCATAGCACCTCATGGATGACTCTTGATAAATTGACTCTAGTGTTTATATCTTTCGTCTCTCCAGCTGCAAGTCACGGTTGCTCATCTGTCAGTTACGTTACTAACATGTTCATAAATGTCAGCCTCCGTTACTGTCCAGAGTTCTAGGCCTGCCTCTCTCCTTGGTTATAATGCACCTTAGCAATAGAGGCCTTTGGTCCAAGTCCTATTTCCACAACTGATCACCTGTGTGACTTTGGCCAAGGGACTTACCTCCTAGGGCAGTCATACCTGTAGCCTGAAGGCAATACTAACTGATAGGATTACGGAGGTTTAAGGTAGTAAATATAAAGCATGCTACCAATTCCCTTTCCCCCAATTTCTAACATTTGAACTGTATATAATTCCTGAACTGTATTTGTTTCTTGCCACGTATGTGTGGCACACACACACACACACACACACAAACCCAGCAATTTAATTCTACCTTCAAAATTATTTCTTGATATTAAAAGGTTAATATTCTTTGAGAATCATCCATTTTGAGTAAAGACATCCCATGATGCTCGAGTCTCTTCATGATGGATTAAAAGTCTGTTTTTAAAGCTCTGTTAAAATTTCCCTCTCAAATTGAGGGTGGGATGTATGGAGAGAGTAACCTGGAAACATGCATTATCATATGCAAAATAGATAGCCAGTGGGAATTTGCTGTATGACTCAGGGAACTCATTCCAGGGCTCTGTAACAACCTAGAGGGGTGGGATAGGGAGGGAGGTGGGAGGGGACATGGGTAAACCATGTCCCCTATGCTTATCAGCATCACTACAAACAAAGCTAGTGGAGGTGATGGAATTCCAGTTGAGCTATTTCAAATCCTGAAAGATGATGCTGTGAAAGTGCTGCACTCAATATGCCAGCAAATTTGGAAAACTCAGCAGTGGCCGCAGGACTGGAAAAGGTCAGTTTTCATTCCAATTCCAAAGAAAGGCAATGCCAAAGAATGCTCAAACTACCGCACAATTGCACTCATCTCACATGCTAGTAAAGTAATGCTCAAAATTCTCCAAGCCAGGCTTCAGCAATATGTGAACCGTGAACTTCCTGATGTTCAAGCTGGTTTTAGAAAAGGCAGAAGAACCAGAGATCAAATTGCCAACATCTGCTGGATCATCGAAAAAGCAAGAGAGTTCCAGAAAAACATCTACTTCTGCTTTATTGACTATGCCAAAGCCTTTGACTGTGTGG
>SJYX01022538.1:335343-359511 GCA_006410675.1 Oreotragus oreotragus | reverse complement strand
GAGGAGGAAATGGCAACCCACTCCAGTATTCTTGCCTGGAAAATCCCCTGGACAGAGGAGCCTGGCAGGCCACAGTCCATGGGGTCACAAAGAGTCAAACACAACTGAGTCACTGAGTAGACACACATACACATACAAGTCACCATCTTAGTCCATTTTAAAATTTTATGGATTTTAATTGAGGATGATCGCTTTACAATGTTGTGTTGGTTTCTGCCATACAGCAACACGAATCGGCCAGAGGTGTACTTATGTCCCTCCCTCTTGGGCTGACACAGAGCCGTGGGCTGAGCTCCCTGTGCCGTACAGCGCGCGTCCCCACTGGCTACCTGCTTTGCAACTGGTGATGTACGTGTTGCAGTGCTACTCTCTCAGGCCATCCCCCCTTTCCTTCCCCAGCCGCGTCCACAAGCGCTGTCTGCCTTTCTGCTGCTGCCCGGCAGCGCCACTTTTCTAGACTCCGCATATATGCATCCTTATACGGTATTTGTTTTCCTCTTTCTGAACTTACTTCACTCTGTGTAACAGGCTCTAGGGTCATCTACCTCACTAGAAAAACCGACTTGGATTCCTTCTTTTTTTCACGGCTGAGTAATATTCATCTTAGCCATTTCTAAGTGTACAGTTCAGTAGTGTTAAAATACATTCAAGTGCTGCACAATCCATGTCCAGAGCTTTTTACCTTGTAAAACTGAAACTCTGCATGCACAGAATAACTTCTCATTTTCCTCTCTTCCAGTCCCTGCCAGTCACCATTCTACTTTCTATCTCTGTGAACCGGCTACTCTAAATACGTCCCATGAGTAACCTACTTGTCCTTTTTTTGACTGGCTTATTCCCCTTAGCATAATGTCCTTAACATGTTCATCCACGTTGTATCAGGGGTCGGAATTTCCTTCTTTTTTAAGAGCAAATAATATTCCATTGTGTTCACTTACCACATTTTGTTTGTTCATTTATTTGTCAGTGAATACTTGCATTGCTTCCTCTTTTGACTACTGTGAATAATGTTGCTATGAACATAAGCATAAAAATATTTCTTTGAGGACTACTTTCAATTCTTTGGGGGTATATAACCAGAAATAGAATTACTGGTCATATGATCATTCTGTTTTTAATTTTTTGAGAAACTGCCATACTGTTTTCCATACCATTAATATTTTACGTTCCCAGCAAGAGTTCACAAGGGTTCAGATTTCTCTACATTGTCACTAACATTTGTTTTTATTTTCTGGTTTTGTTGATAGTAGCCGTCCTAATGAGTATGATTAGGATGGCTAATGAACCATCTCAGTATGGTTTTGATTTTCATTTTCCTACTGATTAATGATGTTGAGCATCTTTTCATGTGTTTTTGGGCCTTTTGTATGTCTTTTTCAAAGAAATGCCTTCTCAAGTCCTTTGTTCATTTTTAAATCAGATTGTTTGGGTTTCTTTTTTTATCGAGATGTAGAAGTTCCTTATATATATTTTGATATTTGTTTCTTATCAGATATATGTTTTACAAATACTTTCTCCCACTCTCTGGGCTGCCTTTGTGCTCTGTTGATTGTGCCCTTTGATCCAGAGTCATTTTAATTTTAATGAAGTCTAGTTTACTTATTTTTTTATTTTGTTGCCTGTACTTTTGGTATCATCCTCACGTATATAAACTACCATTTTATGCATAGGACTAATAAGGCAAGAATCATTATCTCTTTAGGGACTGTCTGGGAATCTAAAACCTTTGCCTCAGACATTCCCAAGGGAGCCTTGTGAGTAAATACACAGAGCAAACCCTATTGCAGGAACACGACCAACGCTACTAGGCATAAAATTGGAACCCCTTGTTTGTTTATTCACAGCCTGTGCGTGGAAGCCAGAGGGTCCTGAGATGCCAGGATCAGGCTTGAGAAGCGCCTGCAGTTCAGCCATGCCTGCTGTCACAATCGGAACAGGCAGCTCGTGTGGAGGGTCATGTGTCAATGAGTAATCACTAAGAAAAGCAACTCTCTGAAGGGCTGATCAACACTTCAGGGTCAGGACGCATCACATGGATATGTAGATGCCTTGGCGTGTGTGCGCGCATTTTAAGTACCTAGTCAGACCTGTCCAACATGATCAAGTGTCTTTAATTAAGTGCCTGGGCCAGTCTGTATGCACACATATGCAACTGTTCTTCTCTACCCACTGTAGCTTAATAAACACTCTCTATGAAATTTCATGTTAACTTATTTACCTAAGTAAGTAAATAAAAGACACACTGAAAGAATTTTTCCTCTTTTGCCCACTCTTGAGATTCCATAAACATTTCTATATTTCATACACACAAAATTCTCACCAGCTATTTAGACAGCCAAAACAGGATCTAGCGGTGGGTGGACAGTCACTTAACTGTCAAATATCCCTAGTGATTTTTTTTCTCTAGTGATTCTGAATGCTCGCCAGAGCATTTGACACAGTGTAGTGGGCCTAGCCTACTTCTCTTAATTTTTAATCCTGGGTGTATTTCAAGGGGAATTTAATCCATCTGGTTCTGATTTGCTTACTCTTAGCTCATCAAAGTGGTACTTTGTAATTGATGTTTGATGTCCAGAATGCCTTGTGGGTTTTCAGGTCATTAGAAAGATTCCCCCCTGCCTGCCTGTCTGCCCCTCCACAGCCCTGGCCGTACTCAAGAAGTTATATTTTATTTACCTGACTTAGTTTTAAATGAGCAGAAATGAGTACTTGACCAAATGTCAGAGCTTTCAGCCCTCCACAGTCACGATTTTGGAGTGTGACAAAGTGAGAGGCCTGGGGTGGCAGGTTGCTGGGGGCTGTGCGTGCACATCGGGCCCGACCGCTCGGGAGGCCAGACCACACACTCTGCACTGTCCCCTGGCTTGAGGTCTGTGTCCACAATGGATGTCTCTAGGCGCCGGGAGCAGAGTTCTGAAACCTCTTTCATCCAGCACTCGCACACGATGCCACAGCCACCCCCATGCCCGTAGCACATGCAGACGTCAGCGGGCCCCCAGACAAGGCTTCTCATCGTGCGTGCGTGCAGTCTCTTTAGGATGACTCCAAAACAAGCTCTTGGCTCAGTAAGTCCTGCTGTATCAGGAAAACGACATGCTCATGCCCTTGCAAATCCTACCAATAGGAAATTTAATACCATCTTCTCAAGGACTGGCCTCTCTCAAAATCCTCCAAAGAAGGTCCCAGAATGCTCAGCTCTCTCTCTCATGATGGGGAGAAAATGCAGTCTACTGTGTCCAAAAAACAATGCAGAATTTTAGCACCAGAAGTGGCCTTGAAGATCATGTAATCTTGACCGTCTTGTATAGCTGCGAACTGTGCATTTATTTCTGCATTTGCTCTTTCTTTTAAATATTACTGATGTATGGTCACGATCTTAGTCGGCTTCTCCTTTCAACAGTCATTCAATAGATCTTTGCTGAGCCCCTCGCTTATGTCAGACACCTTGCTAGGCCCTGAGGTTTTCAGAGGGCAAGTAAGCTTATCCCTGCAAGAGGTATGCATCCATTCCCTTCTCTATCACTGCTCTGTCCTTATAAGCCAACTAGTGATGTCAACTGCGAATAAGCAAAGAGTTTCCGAGGTTGCCAGTGTGTCTCAGATAACTTTGGAGAATTCGCTTTCATTTGTAAGGCTCCTATCAATAAATCTTGCCGATACGATGACCCTCTTGTCTTGATTTGTGAACCATATAGCTCTATTAGTTTTCCTATCTGAACAAGACTCTCTGGATGGCATTTTGGATTTCCCAGGAAATAAATAAAACCTATATTGATCAATGTTTGTGGATTAACTCTATTCAGCTAACAAGTGAGCATCCTGCCAGCCAGCATAGAACCTTATGCCTCCAAGAGCAGCAGAGAAACACCACAGAGAGGGAGAGGAGGCTGATGAAACACCTCTTAAAAAGAGGCTGACTAACAGCAAAAAAAAAAAAAAAAAATTCTTTTTTTCTTCTGTTTTTGTTTTAAAAAGGACTATATTTAAGCTTCTGAATTACTTACCAAAAAAAAAAAAAAAATTGCACATGGGGGCAAAGCAGACAAGAGGTAAAGGGCCAAGTAAGCACTGGTCACAAGCCCTTCCTGCTTTCTCTTGAAAACAATTTCCTTCACTTAAAGTCTTTTAACTTCTACAGCATCGAAGTCAAATGTATGAACATTTGTATAAAGTCTGGCACTGCAAATATCACAGTGCAGCATCACATCTCAACCTTCTGCATGTTGAATATTTTACTGGTGAATATGGAATTCTTGGAAGTGAGAAGGTAGTAATCCGGGCAACTTCGCCGGTGTGATATTTACTTTTATCAGTTTACAGAAATGGAAAGCTTCTTTTTGAACTGACTTTTGCTAGCTTTTCCATTTCCCTTGACAAAACTGCATTTTACTATCATACCATAAAGGAAAAGTTTTCAGGCGACTGATTCATGTGGCAGTGAGGTCATCTGAAGTTTTAGGACCTTAAATAGGAATGGTGTTGTGAAAAGAATGAGCCTGGCTCGTACCAGGCGAGCTAAGAGCTTATCTTACCAGGACATGGAGTCCCCAGTGGGTGGAGGAGATGGCCCGGCTGCCTTTCTTTCCTTCTCCATTAGAGTTAAGCAGATGTGGTTAGTCACTGTGTAAGGGAGCGGGTGGAAATGTAAGCATTCAAACTTATGTGTGTTGCCAGGTCTCAGTCAGCGAGGCAGTCATTTCTCTGGAGCCTAAAGTAGGCACTAAATTTCGTCCTCAGCCACCAAATGGGCACACTTGCCCCTTAATCTGTCTTCCTGCAGGAGGGCCCCCCTGGCACCATCCCGCCTGAACTTAGGGCCAGCCTTTCCCTGGAGCCCCTTCTTGTGAATTACAGCCTGCAGCCTGGGGGCAGAATAGAAAACAGCCTCCAGAAACTCAACTGGAAGGGCTGACCGGAATTCAGCCTAATGTGGAGAATGGCAGGAAAGCTTCTATTATTCTACTTCATTCTATCTGCTGGGAGGCAGCGCGGCGCCTGGAGTCTGACTGAGCTTAACTCATTTCCCTGGATTTCCGAGTCACAGCCACCATGCCTACTAAAGCCAAATATCTCACTCCCAGGGCTCACTCCACTTCCTGATATAGGATGCACTTGCCTGTCTCCTGGTGACCTAAAACACTAATAAAGGAGTCATAATATGACCTAGACAAGACCTGGAAGCCAACCAGAATGCAAATGATTGACGGGAGTGCTTCCAGTTATCTATGTTTGTTCTGACTCTTTGGCGTGGTTCTTTTTATTATGATTATGGGAGTAGGAAGCTTAAAAATACATACAGGCATTACTCTCCACATTGGTGAAGGTTAATCCTAAGGTGTGGCAAAAGAAACTCTTGTGTTACAGATTGGAAACCCACAGGCACCAGCTATAATTTTTGCTACCCCTTCCTTCCCCTGGCTTTCTGCAAGGATGGCCATGGCACTTTGGAAACAATTCTTAAATGTGACTTTTGTCCAGTTCTGGGTACAGGGTTAAAGGAGCAACTTCTTTTGTTGACTTATTTTCCTCACTGATTGTTCTGATGATCTCTGCTTGCTATTTCTCAAATGTTATTAAAGTGATTAGCATTTCTGCAGAAAGGTCATGAATTCACTGTCCTATTCTTTCTTTTTTTAATCTTTTTAATACCAGTCTTAATCTTTTCTCCCAAAATAAGATAAATATTTGATATAATGCAGATCCATGGTTAAAATCACCACTTGAGTTATGAATCAGGACTAGGGAGATTTTTTTGGAGTCATCTCTTAGGTTTGCTGGTTACCAGGTTTCATTGTCTTTAACCTCAAATTCCTCTTTTTTTAGAGGAAGGCTTTTAATATATCCATTGTTCCTTTCCCTTCTTCTTAATATATTTAGATTCAAAAGCTCATCTTATATCCAGCTAGACAGAGAGGTAGGCTGCCCAAATGTTAGTTGCCTGTCTGTACTTGGGAAGTATCCACTGAAGTCAGCTTGCAAGGAGTTCTTGTAAAACCCACCCTGGAAGTTTCAGTCTGCCATCCTCAGAGACCAATGTCCTAAGGTGATCTATCATAGCAATGCCTGAGAATGGTCATCCTTCCTGTGGGAGTAAAATCAGATGGAGTCAGATTCCTCCACCCAGGGTACCAGAGTCGGACTGGACTGGCGCATTATCCTCAATGACAACAGCCCCAGCAGGCAAAGGTATGCTATGAACTTCATTTTAATATATTCCCCTTAATTCCCTTAACATTTCTGTGTTAAAGAATCCCTCTACTTTTTAACATCTATTCTATTAGATTTAACTAGTACTTCTGAGTTTCTACTATGTGCTGGGCATTGTGTTAAAGTCTTTCTCATATGATGATAATAAAGTGAAAGTGAAGTCATTTAGTCAAGTCTGACTCTTTGCGACCCCATGGACTGTAGCCTACCAGGCTCCTCCCTCCATGGGATTCTCCAGGCAAGAGTACTGGAGGGGGTTGCCATTTCCTTCTCCAATGATGATAGTAATAATGCCTAATATTTATTATTATTATGTTTATTGTCTAGTATATATCTGCCAGGCATTGTTGAAATACTNCATGGACTGTAGCCTACCAGGCTCCTCCCTCCATGGGATTCTCCAGGCAAGAGTACTGGAGGGGGTTGCCATTTCCTTCTCCAATGATGATAGTAATAATGCCTAATATTTATTATTATTATGTTTATTGTCTAGTATATATCTGCCAGGCATTGTTGAAATACTTTATGCGAATTAATCCATTTAATTCTTGCATCAATCCTATGAGAAGTTTCATCTCACTTACCAATAAAAATTTCATGGATTTACATGGTGATTCTTACTATATAGATGATAATTCTAGGGTTCAGAGAATTTTGAGCAACTTGTTCAAGGCCAAGGATCAAGAACCAAGATTCATACCTAGAACTTTATCTGTGTATAGCATCCTCCACCCTTCTTGGCTATATGGCATAAGTCATAGAAAACTAATTTTAGTCCTGTTGGATGTTGCTTCATCTAACTAATTCATAGAGTTTTAGGTTGTTTCTAACATGTTATACAGATTTTTTAAAGTAAATTTCTGAATCATTTTTCTATTGGTCTGTTGTCAATTGATACTAACGCATAGAGAAGTTAACCTGATACAGTATCTGAACACAATGTAACTGTAGAAGAGCAGATCCAACTATCAGATACCATGTATAAACATACTTTAATGCTCATCAACTACAAGGTGGCAAATTCCATGTTCTACACAAATAATTAATGCAAAACTATAGTTGGTACATCTGGAACTTACTTTAATTCATTTGCTGTGTTTGGTTACTCACACTTTGGTTGTAAAAGTATTGTAACACATTAGTGATCTTCTATCGAACAGAAATTTTCTATAAAATAATCTGTAGAGAGGCCAAAATGAAGTCATTAAAATTATTTAAATATGCTCAGGTTCAAAGGGCTTTTCCTTTCCTTTATTTTAATATTTTGTTTTTTTTTTTGGCCATGCCCCAAGATGGGGTCTTAGTCCCCCAATCAGGGATTGAACCCACACCCCCTGCACTTAATCCCTGAAGTCTTAACCACTGGACTGCCAGGGAAGTCCCTTTCCTTTCCTTTAAATTCATACCCATTTCCTTAATCCTTTTTTTAAAACGTTAATTTTCCATGCTTTTAATTACTTTTGAAAACCCTCCAAGTCCTCCAAGTCTTCTGTTTCTCTCAAGTTGTGAAACCCAGAAATGGACACTTACCAAAACTGAGTAAGACATGGAGACGATTTAATAAAGAGTCCTACCTTCCCTTCTTATATTCTAAATTCCACATATTATTCTCAAAAAGCAGTTTAACCCATTGCCTCTTTAGCACAAAAGATAATCTCCAGATTTTATTTATGTCTCTTTCTTTTTTTTTTTTTTTTTTTTTGCATATCCAGATTAAAATTGACAAATGCATGGTCTGGTTTTCTTCTTAAATTAACCACTTTGCCTTTTCCCCTTAATCTCAGACCTAGGTGGGCTTGGTTTTTGCCTGTCCCTCACTTTGGAGGCATCTGAATCCTTAGTGTTCACTCTTTTCCTGTGTCTAAGATTTTAAACACAATGCCATCATCATAGCCTGTAGAGTAAGCTGTCTCCCCAGGATACCACAGTGACGTGGTAATAATGCCCCTCTCTGGGTATGTCGTAGCTCAGTCCACAAGTGTAGCTGGTGCAAAATTTCATATAAAAATATCTTCTGCAAATCACTGGGCCAGTTGTTTTCTAAATCAACAAGCTCCTAACATAAATATGTCATTTGCATGTGGGAAAACTGGGCTGGATAAGTTGATTTCTTCAGTGACATAACCAGCCCTGCCTCAACTCTGCTTTATCTAGAGGGAGGAAAGCAGAGATACATAAACAACACAGGGTTCCCACCGCTCGGGTGGGAGGTGGGGGTGGAGTCAGACAGCCTGGGGTCCTTGGTTTTAATCAGGGCTTCCCTCCACTGCAGAATCAGGGACAATCACCCCTGCATCCCACAGAGTTGTCTTTTTCCAAGCGGTGGATTCAGACACAGAGTCTAGTCTTGTTTATCTTTTCTTTTTTTAAAATATGCATCCACAAAAAAGTCCTAAGGTCTCTTGTAAAAATGTCACTGAGATATTTCCTAGTGATTTCTCACTAGCTATTTTCCCCTGAAATAGATATTTTCACCAGCATTTCATCCGATAGTAACGGAAATGCTGAGCTAAATGCTGATATGATTTGATAATTAATAAACTGACTTCCACTTCTGGTTTTATAAATCTCTATTTCTGCTCTTGGTTATATGAATTATAGTAATGAGGGACTATTAAACCATGATAAAGTACAACAATTTTTTTCAATTTTGGCATAAAGATTATTCCAAGGGTAGAGTTCTTATGGACTACTGATCATTTATACATAATGGAATAAAAATATCTTTTTAGATTTTCAAAAATATTATTTAAACCAAGATGGGATTTATCATTTTCAGTTTTTATACTTGCTTGATTTTTGTTGGATTTGTTTCAGACTGTGGTTCATGACAGGGCAAAATTTTTTACAAGTAGGGAGAGGGTTTGATTACATTTGATGTTCTCTGAAGCTTATTAATCTTGGGAATAAGAATTGTATATTTTCCCAGAAAAAGATATAAGATGTTTGATCTAAGAGAAGCTTCAGGGATTATTAATATCAGTATTGCTCAAAGGAGTTCTAGGGGTTCCTCAGACACTCCTGAAGAGCAGGGGGAAAGAAATCAGTTCAGGTTGGGCTGGGTGGAGACAACTAGTGGAGTCTCCAGACACTGAACCAGGGCAGCTTCACTTTTGATTTGGTTTACACACTGGACTTCTGTGTGAGGTTTCATTTGAAAAGGCCACATGTGCTATAGGAATATTAATAATATTGCTAACGGTAAGAAAGCCTTGAAATCCAATAGACAAATGCCTAAATTTTATAAGTGAGGAAACTGAAGTTGAGAGAGAATAAATGATTTGTTCAAAGCAATGCAGCTAGTAAAAAGTAAGCTGGATTAATGATTCTTGAAAATTAAAAGGCGCAGACGCAGAGAACAGACTTGCGGAGACAGTGGCGGAAGGAGCGGGAGAGAGTAGCAGGGAAACATGTACATTTCCTCAGGTAAAATAGACAGCCAGTGGGAAGGTCCTGCATAACAGGGGGCTCAGCCTGGTGCTCCGTGACAGCCTACAGGGGTGGGATGGGAGCGGCGGGAGGGAAGTTCCAGACGGGGGTGATATACGTACACTTATGGCTGATTCATGTTGTACAGCAGAAACCTACATAACATTCTAAAGCAACTAATCTCCAATATGAAAGAAATTTTAAAAATTTAAAAGGCTATGTTCAATTTAATCAACATTTATCAAAGCCTTACTAAGTGTAAGGTACTAGGCTAGGCCTCCAAGGAATAAAGAAAATAGCATATAGCCCTAGTATAGAAACTTAGTACAAGATTCTTTAGCATCTTGTCCTAAAGTTAGAGCATCCCATCTAACTTCTTTGTTTTAGAGTTAGAAGCTTCCTCAAAGTCACACTGCAATTAAATGGCAGAATCAGGACATGAGTCTTACTTTTTTTTTTTTTTAACATTTATTTATTTATTTGTTGTTTTTTTTTTTACATGATAGTATACATAGTATAGAAACTTAGTACAAGATTCTTTAGCATCTTGTCCTAAAGTTAGAGCATCCCATCTAACTTCTTTGTTTTAGAGTTAGAAGCTTCCTCAAAGTCACACTGCAATTAAATGGCAGAATCAGGACATGAGTCTTACTTTTTTTTTTTTTTAACATTTATTTATTTATTTGTTGTTTTTTTTTTTACATGATAGTATACATATTTCAATGCTATTCTCCCAAATCATCCCACCCTCTCCCTCTCCCTCTCCTTCTCCCTCAGAGTCCATAAGTCCGCTCTACAAATCTGTGTCTCTTTTGCTGTCTTGCATACAGGGTCCTCATTACCATCTTTCTAAATTCCATATATATGTGTTAGTATACTGTATTGGTGTTTTTCTTTCTCGCTTACTTCACTCTGTATAATTGGTTCAAGTTTCATCCATCTTATTAGAACTGATTCAAATGTATTCTTTTTAATGGCTGAGTAATATCCATTGTGTATATATACCACAGCTTTCTTAGCCATTCATCTGCTGATGGACATCTAGGTTGCTTCCATGTCCTGGCTATTATAAACAGTGCTGCGATGAACATTGGGGTACATGTGTCTCTTTCTCAGGACATGAGTCTTACTTTTAAAATCTTCGTTATAATGCACTTCCCACTGTACCATCATGCTGTCAAATTTGGTTCATGAACACTGAGTATCTCAGGAAAATCCTCCACTTGAAAAACCCAACTGAACATTCGCATCTTAAAAGTTCTGAAAAGTCCTAGAGTAAAGAACTGTGCTTACCTACGGTTCCAAAACTTACGCCTTACAATACTACTCATGCCTTATACATCTACGTCCCAAAGAACACACTTAGATACTGCACTATAACTTATCCTCCTCTAGACTTTACTAGATATGATACTGAACTCTAGTAGGACCTTTTTTTAAAAACCACATTTCCATGGTTTATATATAAATAGGGCTTGAGCAATGTACTCTCAGTGATCTGTTAGACCAGATGGATTATTTACAAGTACATATTGTGTTTGAATGTCACAGAAAATATTATATACATATGTCCAAATAAGTGTGAATCAAATACAACATACAAAATGCTAACAATGTATTGTTTCAACCTTAATATCAGTTTATATCTGCTCCTATCTACCATGAGAGGCTCAAGGCTATCTATTTGCTTCCTAAGTTTGATGTATGCATTTTAAGTCACCAGAAATATTGAATTAATTTTAGTAAGATAAGAATTGGTGAGTAACTTCTTGCCCAGTGTTCAGAGATAAAGTTGCTGTCATGCAAAGTGAAGACCCATTTGTTTTTTCATATAAAATACATGTATCTTGGTGCATTTTGCTTTGTTCAGAACGCAAAACATAGAAAAGGAATAAATAGTAAAATTTCTCCAAAAAATACTACTCAAGGTACACCAAACCAAGATAATACTGTACACCTTGGAAGGGAACCTGTTCTTGCAAGATTTGCAGACCAATTTTTCAAGATCAAAAGTGTTTCTATAAGCACACAAAGTCTTGGACCTTTTCCCAGACTAAACCTCCAACACTTCTGAGGTTGGCCCATCACTAATATTTACAATATTTTGACATTTCATAGGATGGACTCCATAGGCCTTTATGACAGGCAGGCTTCCGACTATGACAGAGTGCTGAAACGGTCTGTGGTGTGTGAAAGGCGGTCAGACAGCACTGGCATTCTGCAACAGGAAGGAAGTGATTTGTAGGTACCCCCAGCTTGTTGTATCTTGTTGGCTTTTTCAGATGAGAAGCATCACTGGGCACCCATTAGTATAGGGAGGGCCCTGCTGCTCACCTGATAAGTGCTCCTTGCCAAGCGACTTGAGGCCCGTGTTTAGGTGATGTTCTTTCCTGTAGCATTACATTTTTTGTACAGAAAACTTTTAGAAACAGGACCTCCAGTGTGCTAATTCTCTTAACTCCTTTATTTTAATTTGAAAAAAAATTTTTATTTTTTTTTTCTTTTTGGCCACACCATGCAGCATGCTGAATTTTCCAACCAGGGATCAATCCCATGACCCTGCAGTGGAAGCCTGGAATCTCAACCACTGGGCCACCAGGGAAGTCCTCTTAACCCTTTCAAATAAGACTGAGCATAGCAACGTACACTTCAGTTCAGTTCAGTTGCTCAGTCGTGTCCGACTCTTTGCGACCCCATGAATCGCAGCACGCCAGGCCTCCCTGTCCATCACCAACTCCTGGAGTTCACTCAGACTCACGTCCATCGAGTCGGTGATGCCATCCAGCCATCTCATTCCCGGTCATCCCCTACTCCTCCTGCCCCCAGTCCCTCCCAGCATCAGAGTCAACTTAGTAGGGCTTTAATAATAAGAGTTTTCAACAAATCCATGCATTTACCAAGTTAGAAAATGTAAGATAAAATAAATCCTGTACTCTCTGATAACATATACCTCTAAGGACCTACTTATCCACTGTAATTTATTTATTTTTTTCCATTTTGAAAAGTGAAAGTGTTAGTTGCTCAGTCGTGTCTGACTCTGTGACCCCCAAGGACTGTAGCCTACCAGGTTCCTCTATCCATGGGATTTCCCAGGCAAGAACTCTGGAGAGGGTTGCCATTTCCTTCTCCAAGGAATCCCCCCAAGCCAGGGATTAAATCCCAATCTACTGCAATGCAGGCAGATTCCTTACCACCTGAGCCACCGGGGAGGCCATGGTCATTCCTAATAGTGATTCCTAATTCTAAAAAATTGCATGATTATTGTACCTTCATTGCCAATAGCAGCAGTAGAATAAAGCCATAGGTGCTCTCTTACCTGCTAAATTAGCATTCTCCTCCATTATCATCATTGTTACTTCCCTGCTTTTAAGAGGTCCATTTCCCTTAGATGATGAGGGTCCATACTTGCAATATTTATGCTCGAGGGTCTCCAATCTCAGTAGTTTTCCTGTGTGACCAGGTAGGAGACACTCTGTTAGAAAAGACAGAAATGTATGAGATGTGAGTCCTGCTCTCAGAGAGTTTCAGTCTCGTTGTGGAATCAAGAAAAACACCAGTACAGGCAGTAGCATTTATCAGTGACGTTTGAAGGTGCTGCTCCAGAAGCAGGGGTTCAGATACTTACCTTGACAACAAAGAGGTTGAGAACTGCATGTGTTCATCTGGTCTTTAGGGAATAAATGAGACTGTCTCATTCATCGGGCTCCCCTGGTGGCACAGATGGTGAAGAAGCCGCCTGCGGTGCAGGAGACCTGGGTTCGATCCCTGGGTTGGGAAGATCCCCTGGAGAAGAAAATGGCAACCCACTCCAGTACTCTTGCGTGGAAAATCCCATGGACAGAGGAGCCTGGTGGGCTACAGTTCATGGGGTCGCAAGAGTCAGACGTGACTTAGCAACTAAACAATAACAACTATCTCATTCATCATATGATTTAAAGCCAAAAATCAAGACTGTCCTGCTTCCAGAGCCATGGGTGTTTTCTCCTCCATCATCCCCAGGAGCTTTACTCCTTTCTTTTCCTACCCTGGCTCAGCCTAAGTCTTTATGGGAGTTCGATCTTTCACTGTCAGAGCTCCACAGTGGGATTAGAAAGAGGCCAATCGAACAGGAGAGAAGTGAGCACACCCGTAGCGATAACCCCAACGTGGGGGGCTCTCGTCTAACTGGTCACCATGTCTATCCACGTACTTGATAATTTAGAGCTTGTGGTTTTGTGACATGGGCTTAGATGATTTGCAAGGCAGTTCCCAGGCAACCTGGGGACTGTATTCAGCAGTAAAACATTAAGGTGGCAAGCAGATGGTGCCTGTCCAGGAGTCCAGCCCTATTAGAATATATCCTGTGAGGCAAGCCTGCCAGTTGAAGGGAATAATTATAAGAAGCTTGCTAACTGCCATGGCAATAGAAACTTAACCCAAGTGTTTTCAGGTAACTGCCAGCCCTGGGCCTGGCCCACTTCCATAGGCCCCACAGCACACGGCCCTGTGTGAAGTGGGTGTTTTACAGCAAGTTACAGCAACGCAGCTGTTTGCACTAGGACTTAACCCAGGTATGCCAGACAGCTGTGCCAAAGCACGTCTTACTGTTTCATTAATTCAAAGCAACTCACATTAAAAAAAGAAAACAAAATGAAAAAACTGTGTGACCCTGACTGCTGGCTTCAATTCTTTGTCAAGAACTGGTTATTTAATTCAATTTCATAAAATGTTTCTATGTACCCAATATGTATTTCAGGCTTCCCTGGTAGCTCAGATGGTAAAGAATCTGACTGCAATGCAGGAGATCAAGGTTCAATTCCTGGGTTAGGAAGCTGGAGAAGGGAATGGCAAACCCACTCCAGTATTCTTACCTAGAGAATCCTATGGACAGAGAAGCCTGGCAGGCTACAGAACACGGGGTCGCAAAGAGTTGTACATGACTGAGCACCTAACTACACACACACACACACACACACACACACACACACAATATGTGTTCGACACCTGGAAATAAAAAAGTACAGGCCCTGACCCAAAGACAAAAACATCATCTCAACTGGTAAGCAATATCCCATCTAGTGGTAATAAACACACACACGTTACAACTCAGTGATACGTGCAAAAAATAGAAATAAACATGAACTAAGTGGTTAAACAGAAGAAAGAATGGTTACTTCAGACTACTCCAGAGAGTCAAAAATGGCTTCCCAAGGTGATGCTATTTGAACTGAAATTTGTAGTCTAAATGAAAATTCTCTAGGCAGATGAGAAAGGGAAAAGTTCTAACAAACAGAGGGACTGTCATGAACCAGAGTATGAAAAGCAAAATACAATGGGAGAAAAATGAGTAGATTAGGTTTATGGAGGGTAACTCTTGAACAAATGAGCCAGGGTGAGCAAATCGTGTTGATAAAGCCTGGGGTGTCATGCTTGGAACTGTAACTCATACAGTGCCTATGGGGAGATTCAAAGGGTGTTTCCCAGGGTGTGACATGAGTCTGGCAGCCCCTGCTGGAGGTCCATAGGAGAAGGAGACTCAAGCTGCCGAGAGGCTACTGCAACAGTCTAGGCATTCTTCACCATGATGCTGCTGAAAGTGTTAGTTGCTCAGTCATGTCTGACCCTTAATGATCCTATGGACCATAGCCCACCAGGCTCCTCTGTCCATGGGATTCTCCAGGCAAGAATACTGAAGTGGGTAGCCATTCCCTTCTCCAGGGGATCTTCTTGACCTGAGGATTGGTCCCGGGGATCAAACCTGGGTCTCCTGCATTGCAGGTGAATTCTTTACCATCTGAGCAACCAGGAATTCTCCTGGATGGGCTCAAAGAAACTGCAAGTTTCCCCTTTCCTTCTCCAGATGGACTTTGGGGCTTGTTGTACACAGATTTGTTGGTGTGTAAAAAAGAAACTGTCATGGTTAGAAAGAATGGAAGAATATTAAAATGATAGAATTATAGAACATTCAAATTGAAAACTATCCAAAACGGTCCATTCCAACATCCTCATTTACCTACAGGTGAGTTGGCTAATGGCAAATTCTAGCCTGGCAGCCAGGTCCCTGGCCAGTGAAAAGCTGGGTTGTTTTGTGGGGTATTGTTATGGGTTGAATTATGTACCCCAAACAAGAGATATTGAAGAAGTCTGAAGTCCCCAGTACCTATGAATGTGACCTTTTTCAGCAATAGCATCTTTGCAGGTATAATCAAGATGAACTCACTAGAGTGGGCCCTAATCCAATAGGACCAGTAATCTTTTAAGAAGGAGAATGCCATGGGAAGATGAGACATGGGAGAATGTCACGGGAAGATGGAAACAGAGACAGGAGCTACTCAGCCGCAAGCCCAGGAAGGCCAAGGATTATGGCCACTACCAGAAGTCAGAAAGAAACAAGACTCCACCCAGAATCCAGAGGGAGCAGAGCCCTGCCAATACCTTGATTTCAAACTTTAGGCCTTAACAACTAAGAGTAAACTTCTGCTATTTTAAGATACCTATTACAGTAGCTTAAAACAGCCTTAGGTACCGAAGGGAAAGGTGAGTGGAGTTAATTAGGAGTTTGGGCTTAACATGTACACACTACTGTGTATAAAATAGACAGCCAACAAGGTCCTACTGTATAACAGAGGGAACTCTACTTAATCTCTTGTGACCTCTAATGACCTATAGTGACCTATAATGGAAAAGAATCTTAAATTTGCATATATATATATGTTTAGCTGAATCACTTCATATACACCTGAAACTAACACAGCAATAAAAATTTTAAAAAACAGCCCTAGGAAACTAAGTATCCCTGAGAAACAAATTCAGATATTGCTAAGATGTGAATGCTGTGCTTGTGTTTGTGGGTAAACTTAAAAAACTTCAAAGATAATGTATAACGCAGAGCTACCTTAAAAAAAAAGATGACTATAAATTTTACACATTGTAAGTCAATTTGGTTTGACAGTAAATCTCATTATCAGTTTTCACAGAATGAAAAGATTTTAGAAAGTAAAAGCTGAGTATACTTTATAAAGCATCTCCATCCATTATCTCATGTAATCCTCATTCCAGTTCTGGAAGGTGGTAATCATGGAAAAACCACTACTTGTTCCAAAGTTACCCTGTGATGGAATGAAAATCAAATGCCAAGCTGTTGCCTTCGTTCTGCCCCAGCGGCGACTCTCACGGCTTACACCTGCTGAGAATCACTCAGGATAAACTGAGGTTTACAGACGAGGAAGATCTCTGCCCTGCAATTGCTTATGGATGTATTCAAGAAGAGTGAACTTGAGGTACTACTGCAAGTGCTAGCAAGCAGGTCTACCTCCAGGAAAGAAAAGCTTTACAATGTAATATTATAACTAGTCTAATTCATTCCAACAGATATTTATATTCAGGGACTTGAGCAGAAAAAAGAGCCCGTGAAATGACATGTTGTTACATCTCCTCCCTAGCTGTCTCTCCCAAGCCTGAAAAAATAAGCTTTCTTTATATAAAAAGGGATATTTATAGCCTTGGAAACCAGAACCAACTCAGCTTCTCTAAGACAAGCAGGGGTCTCCTCTTGCTTCGCCCATCATCCTATAATTTACTATCTCCCTTCTTACTGTGGGATGTTTATGGCTGCTAAGAAAAATCATGCCTTAGGCAAGTGACACAATTCAGCTTCTGTTGTTGTTGATTTGGAGTTTTTCTTTATTTACTTAATTTTTGAGGCACTAAAAAGCTCATGGTGGTAGTTGCAGGGAGACAAACAGTTGACTAATGATTAAACGGAAGAGGAGGAATTCGCTTCTTGAAACAGTGTGATGCATGGCCCCAAACACCATTTATCAGAAACTGGCTAATGGTATTATGTTAATTACAGCTGTGCCATGCATGGAAGGAGGAAGGAGAGGGGAGAGGAGGAAGAGGAAGGAAGCCTCTCAGTTTGCACAGATCAATCAATAAATGATAGTGGTTCCTTGTACAGATCGATAAATGACAGTGGTTTCTACTAGCAATCTTATGGAACTTCATTAAAGAAGCAAGAGAGTAGCATCCAGTCTCAATCAGGAGGAGGCCTTGGCACCGCAGCAGTGAGGCATGACATTTCTACGTGTTAACAAAGCTTAAGGTCATTCTCTATCTGTTTTATCTCCTATAAGTACTTAAAAGTCAAGGATGGTGGCTCAAAGGAGAACCTCAGCCTTTCATCTTTCTGACTGGGCTGAAGGCAAATTCATGACCAAACCTCCACCCAGGTCATAAATGTACATCATGTTTGGTCTCAAGACAGACACCAGAAACACAGCAAATGAAGTCTGTCTCTCCATCTGCATTAAAGACCTTCTCCATTAGAGCTGTGACTGAGTGTGTGGAAGAGTTCTCCAGACTGAGGATGTTCGCCCAGTTGATGAAGAGTTTGAGTTGTTGCTTTTAAAGTACTGACCCATGGCCACATAGCCTTCTCCACTTTTCACCCACTCACGCATGCCTGCTAAGCCGCTTCAGTCGTGTCCAGCTTTTTGTGACCCTATGGACTGTAGCCCACCAGGCCCCTCATCGACTCATATCCTTAAATAAAATTCAGGTCAATTATGTTACAATATAATCCAGAGGATATCCAAATTCTTGACCGGTATGTCATAAATCCTCCATTATTTTAAATAAAGAAGTCACGAGTTACATGTTAGAAGGTTTTCTTTTTCCTTTTTTTTTTGAGGGCGTGTGTGTTGTGTGTGTAAAGTCGCTTCAGTGGTGTACAACTCTTTGCAACCCTATGGACTGTAGCTTGCCAGGCTCCTTTGTCTGTTCATGGGATTCTCCAGGCAAGAATACTGGGGTGAGTAGCCATTCCCTTTTCCAGAGGATCTTCCGGACCCAAGTATTGAACCTGCATCTCTTACAACGTCTTGGGCATTGCCAAGCAGGTTCTTTACTACTAACCAATTTTTTTTTTTTTTTTGGTAAAAGGACTTGGATTTTCCTTATGGCTTTTAAAGTAAAAATTGCTTAATCTTGCAAATGTTCAGTATCTCCACATACTTGCAAATGTTTACGAAGATTTTATTCAGAAGTTCCAAAGAAGGTTGAGAAGCGTTTCATTTGGATAATTGAGACTCAACAGCTAAAGTCAACAGATTTAACGCAGACAGATTTTTGTGGCTTTCAGAATTAAAACACCGGGACCCCCACTCACATCTTCACATCTGTCCCCACATTTGCTGAGCGCTTAGCCAACCCCAAGGCTGTGAAGGGCCCTCCCAGAATAGGAGCCCCCAGCCAACGCAGGGCACCACACGGAGCTTTTGACTTTCTGCCCGTTAGTCAGTTGCTCTGCCCAGATTTCCAGGAGAAGGACAAGCCTGCCCACTCCCCCACTGCCCCCAGAGCTGCAGATGACCTCCCAGAAGCACAGAGGAGCTCTCCCGGGCAGCTGCTGTGAGGTCTGAGACTCCCCCCAGCACTGAAGCGGTTAACTTGGAGGAAGACTCAGAGAAAGAAAAACAGACAGGACTGCCTTGTGCTGGGAGGAGGGCTAGAAAACGAGGCTGTTGCTGTTGTTTTCATTGTGTGCGCTCTAATCAGGGAGAGTAAGAACAATGATGCATGTGATGCTGATTTTGGACCGCGTCCATGCAGCTTTTCCCAGGCTAGACAGCCTTGGGAACCGCTGATAGAGTGGCACACCAGGAGCACAGCCTCAATCACCAAGCCCAGGGCAGGGCAGCCTTTTCTGTGGATAAAATATGTGAGGGATGACAAGAATCTTCCCAGCATGGGAAGTGGTGGTAACAAAAAAATACACAACAGGGTGGGGGGGCTGTCTCTTATACACATCTAGATGTGTATAAGAGACAGATTTATAGCCTCAAGGGCAGGCTATAATCAAAAGAGCTAATCGTACCCTTCGTNAGCATGGGAAGTGGTGGTAACAAAAAAATACACAACAGGGTGGGGGGGTGGGGAGGGGGGCAACTGTGAGGGTTTTGCAAACCCCAGCCCAGGCCACAGGGGACGTGTTATTTGAAAGATAGGAGAATTTCTCCTTCTGCCCACCCAACCCATTTTACTTTCTTGTTTGTTTGTTTCCCTCCTTGCATTCAACCGGCCCTCCCTTTTCTTCCCCGCTCCCCTCCCCCCAAACCCTCTCCACCACACTTTGAAGCAGAGATGAAAGCCCTGTGTTGTGGCTGCAGGCCCCAGTCAAGCAGGGGGACCGCTGAAGTGTGCTTTAGTTTAAGACGCTGTATTTTTCTCCCAAGGAAAAGAGGGGGAAAAATCAGCTTGAAACAATACATTGCGTTTTGCTGGAGAGCATCCTTTATGTATCTAAGGTTCAAACATGGTCCTAATTTTTCAAAGCTTTGGTCTCCAAGGATAAGAAAGAGCTTAAAATGTGGTGTCCTCTCTCAAAGTGAATGTCTACAACTAGGAGGGCTTGAGAGTGCAAGTGTTTAATAAAATAGAACAAGAAAAAGGCAAAAATCAGCCACATGAGCTCTTTGGTATTGACACAACAGCAGGTCACAACTTTCTCCCCTTTTTTGGACACAGCTCACTTATTTTGAAAAAGCACATCCAAGCTAGGAAGTACTAAATGATTCTGAAGGAATGACTTCCATACATTCACTTAGTTATTTGGCTACCAGGTTTAGCAAATAAAACTTCTGAACATCCAGCTAAACCTGAATTTCAGGTAAAGAATGATAAATCTTCAGTGTAAGTATGTGCCAGGCAATATATGGGATAAACATATGCTAAAAATGTACTTGCTATTTATCTGAAATTCAAATTTAGCTAAATGCCGTATAATATATCTGGTCACTCTAGAAGTTAGGTTAGTTTTTAAATCAACTTATCTTTTGCAAAAATTTATGTGAAAACATTTGTAAAGCCTTGTTTTAACATGAATTTATTTGTGATTCATCAAATTTGAACATAGGAGTATTCAACATATTGTTTTTGCAACAACACCGACTAACTGTAATAAGGCCCTTTTGTGCCCCTGCCAATCCATCCCTTAAACATAGCACACATATATAGAACTACACACACACCTGACCCCCCAGCATGAATATCCCACAGGGATTTTAAAAGGATTCTATGCATATATTTTTTTTCCATCAAAGAAAGGGCTGGTTAATGTGTTGCCTCAAGCAATAGGTCAATATTTATAATCAACTCCTACCATGGAAAGTGCATATGGCTCCCACTTGGCCATTTTGAAAACTGCTGCCGCTTTGTCAAATAGCAATAGCTCATGCAATCTAAATGAGCCATAATTATTTTTGGTTAAAAAATTTTCCCCAATATATCTACTTAATGCCCTGAAAGTTGGTTTTATTATTTTATGTTTACTTAAAATAAATGTGCTTATAGACACAAAATCAACACGAAGGAGCCATCTGGAAAGCTCAGCTGATTTGATTCTGGATGTCGTGTCTGCGAATCTCTCATGTACACTCTTGTTCGTGTGAACTTGGGTTCACTTGAACTTGGACAAAGTTGAAGATCTGATATTTTTGCTCCTCACAGCTGCCAATCATGGGGACTGAAGAAGGGGCTAAAAGAAAAACAGAATAAAGGAGATTTCTGAGTGATCTATGAACTCTCAGTGTGCATGAAATTCAGACCATGCTTAGATAAGTGGTGAAGGCTGCATTTAATCCTGTAGTTGGAAGATTTTGAGTATCATCTGAGGAGTCATGTCTCCCTTGGACTACTGCTTTCCTCCCTACCAATATTATTTTTTTGATTAGGCAAAATATTACTTTGTCATAAAAGTGATTATTAATCAAAATTTCAGTGTAAGTTCTCTGATGCTTCCTCTTTCACTGGTACTAGGAAAGGAATTATTAGAAAATTTCCTGAATATTAGTATACTTTCCAGGAAAACTAACAGGATTTCAACTTGAGGACTGACTTAAACTTGAATGTTTTTACACAAAGCTAGATAGATAATATTACATGATCTTAAATCATACAATTTTCTAAATGTACTCAAGAAAACCTCCTTAAGTGAACTCAAAAATTCACTTTGTAAAAAAAAAAGAGGATAGATATATTCGCTTCCTCATCCCACTATTCAAATACTGTCTATACGTATCCCCATCTCCACCACAATGCTTATACAAAATGATAGCATGTTTAGCTAAGTAATCTATGTATATGTTTAGCTGGTGAAGTAGCATGATGACTGACTCTGGAAAATTCTGTCTACTTTCAGTTCTGATGCTAATAACTATATAATTTGGGCAAATCTAGTCTTCATTGCTAGTCAAAAGACTGTGAAATAACAAGACACTTAATGTCTTTGAAAAATAATGTAAAGCCAGATGTTCAAAAACTCTTTCTGATACTACATCAATTTCCACCAGTAGGACTCTTTCCACTCTAAGTATCCAAAGGCAATACTGCATCAATTAATTTCACTTAATTCAACTTTTTCTATGGCAATGGCTTATTTGGGGGAAACCTATGCCCAAGCAGAACTAGGAAGAAGTACATAGAGAGGAGTGAAATTTTCAACTATCAGGTCTATAAGTCCTCTCTTTTGGGAAATTAGAATTTGTGAATATTGCATCTTGGCCACTGAATTTTCAAATAAGGACAACACATGGATATACATGAGTATCTATTCACTCAGATAGTGTGCCAATTTGTGGGTATCACAAATTCAAGGATTCCAGCTGTGCCGGAGTACAGACAGACACCCAAGGAAAACATATAATTTCTTAAAGACAGCAAATGACACTCTCATTGTTTTCAGCAGTATCATCAAATAGAAGAGGACTTGGATCACTTATAGGATTGATATGGCATATGGCAAATGCTGCTCTTTTAGGGGGAAAAAATGCAAACTATGGAGACTGGGAACCAGGAACCAATCAAGGGAATATCTAAAAAATGAAACAAGCATCTAGCTTGCTGATCAGAACCAGGCCCCAAGGATTATTGTGGAGAAGTCATTGAAATCATCAATTGGGTCGAGGGAGACTAAAAATGACAACCTGGATAAAGGGATAGAGAAAGAAATTGCACAACAAAAGTCTCACAAGGGAACTGTTAGAGCCCAGAAGTCCTTTCTTCAGAACTTCAAGCCTCTGGGGTCAGTTTTCTTCTCTCTGCAGCTCTCTGGCACATGAAATCAGCCAGGTTCCTGCTCATTCTTCCCAGATTCAGACTTCAATGATCCGAGGCAGAGTATTCTCCAAAGAGGGAATTCATTGCTTTCTCTGTTCTTAGAGATCTCTTCTTTTCCTTGACATATCATTCCAAGGGTCTTTTAATAAGGAGATCATTTAAAAGTGAAATCACATACCCAGTTATCATGTATGACTTTGCCGTGCCAGCACTTGATTGCGATGAAAGCTTTTTACCTACCTATGTATTTTACTTAAATATAGATTCCGGGAAAAGAAAACAAAACAGGGTTTTGCTATAGCTCACATGGTGTCTTTTATGTTTGTTTTATTATTTTTCTCTTTATTTTAAGAATTAATCATGTGCTTCAAAAGATAGATACAAACTGTTATATATAAACAGCCTCTCTCCAATACAGTTTTCTATACTATTTTTCATATGTCCTACTTTAATTGGGCCACATTTTTCAAGTTGGTTTCCTGTTACCAACCAACTGTCTCTCAGTATACAGAAGAGGTGCTCAATATTCACGTAAGATGGCTAGAAAAAGTTCATATGTGAGTGGCGCCCACTTCCCTTCTGATTTCTGTGTTCACCTTAGAACTTGGTTTCCTCTCTTTTAGAGGGAAAAAAAGGGAATCCCTACCAGCTTGCCCAGCACCTCCTTAGCGGGTTAGAGGAGCCTCACATCTCCTCTCCTAATTAGGTACTGAATACCCTGGACTTGGAAGATTGACCCCAATTCAGATGAAAAATGTCCTGTTTTCTCTAAGATGGTAAGTCACTTTTCCTTAGGTCCATATGTGGACGCTCTAAATGCTTTGCCCCAGCCTCCTCCTCCCATTCACTGGCAAGAATTGGAGATCCTTGGGGCACAAGGGCCACCAGCCCGGTCCTCTTCCCACTCTGTGAGACATAGGTGTCATGTCTAACTTGTTTCCTCCTCAAGCTATAGTCCCCAAACAAGAATTTGTTCACTCATTTAGCAATCATGTAACAAGAAGTATACTAGGGAGCAGATGTTAGGTGCCAGGCAGAACAGATGTGCTTCCAAGAAGTCCAGAGAGAGATGACAATTGGTTGACTGATCACTAAAATGTATGAATAATTTAAAACTTGCGAAGTATGGGCCTCCCCAATGGCTCAGCGGGTAAAGAATCCTCCGGCAATGCAGGTGAGGCAGAAGACATGGGTTCGATCCCTGAGTGGGAAAGATTCCCTGGAGGAGGAAATGGTAACTCACTTCAGTATTCTTGCCTGAAAAATCCCCATGGACAGAGGAGACTGGCTGGTTACAGTCCATGGGGTCGCAAAGAGTCAGACATGACTGAGTGAAGAGATACTGCAGAATATCATGAGGGTATAAGAATTTCTCAATAAATTTCTCACAAGTGCCCTCATTTAGTGTCAAAGCACTGATTTTTGGGGGGGTGGGGT
>SJYX01022538.1:317079-333909 GCA_006410675.1 Oreotragus oreotragus | reverse complement strand
GTCTTTTCCAATGAGTCAACTCTTCACATGAGGTGGCCAAAGTACTGGAGTTTCAGCTTTAGCATCATTTCTTCCAAAGAAATCCCAGGGTTGATCTTCAGAATGGATTGGTTGGATCTCCTTGCAGTCCAAGGGACTCTCAAGAGTCTTCTCCAACACCACAGTTCAGAAGCATCAGTTCTTCGGCACTCAGCTTTCTTCACAGTCCAACTCACACATCCATACATGACCACAGGAAAAACCATAGCCTTGACTAGGCGGACCTTAGTCGGCAAAGTAATGTCTCTGCTTTTGAATATGCTATCTAGGTTGGTCATAACTTTTCTTCCAAGGAGTAAGTGTCTTTTACTTTCATGGCTGCAGTCACCATCTGCAGTGATTTTGGAGCCCCCCAAAATAAAGTCTGACACTGTTTCCACTGTTGTTAGTGCATATCAATTAGTTCAAAAGAGGCTTTCCCAACACTATGCCCTTCTTGAATTTGGTAAAGCTTATATATTCACTGTTTTTAAACTTTTATTACAATCCAGTAACACAATGTTAGTTTTCTTCATTTCTACATGCAAGCAGAACTGACAGATTTTGCATGGTATCAATTTCTAACTAGTCTGAACTGGCCAACTCCTGCAAACAATCATATCCATATTATAACAACTTTGTCTTTCCCAGANAATCCAGTAACACAATGTTAGTTTTCTTCATTTCTACATGCAAGCAGAACTGACAGATTTTGCATGGTATCAATTTCTAACTAGTCTGAACTGGCCAACTCCTGCAAACAATCATATCCATATTATAACAACTTTGTCTTTCCCAGAGTCTGAAATATACTTCACTAAAAGGTTATCTTCTGCTTTAAGAATTTGCCCTCTTTTTGTATCCAGATGAAAGTGTTAGTAATTAGTCGATCAGTCATGTCCAACTCTCTGCAATCCCTGGACTGCATTGTAGTCCATCAGGCTCCTCTGTCCATGGGATTCTTTAGGCAAGACTACCAGAGTGGGCTGCCGTTTCCTCCTCCAAGGGATCTTCCCAACCCAGGAATCAAATCTGGGTCTCCTGTGTCACAGGAAGATTCTTTACCATCTGAGCCACCAAGGAAGTCCTGTATTTGAATGGAATGATTACAAACGTTCTCGGCGGCTGTTTTCCAAAACTTATACAGAAAATAATACATGCTTATGAAATTTGTAAAATTGCAATTAAAAAAACAATAATAAAAAAATTTCATTCAATACAGAAGATCAAAGATCCAAAGTAACAAGCTTTGCAATGCCATGTATGTTAGTAAACCAATTTCTTCTCTCTCTATCAAGTGGAATAGTTGGCAATAATAGATGTCAAAATATTTGATTCTTCAAGAGATTTATAGAAGCTTCCAGTGACCTTAAAACCCTTAATCTCCATTTCATGCCTTTAAAAAATGTAAGTGATTTCAGTTATACCATTTTCTCAACTGTATCATAAAGTTTTTTCAAAATATATTGATGATGGCAGTGCTTCCACATTTAAGAATTTGCCCTCTTTTTGTATCCAGATGAAAGTGTTAGTAATTAGTCGACCAGTCATGTCCAACTCTCTGCAATCCCTGGACTGCATTGTAGTCCATCAGGCTCCTCTGTCCATGGGATTCTTTAGGCAAGACTACCAGAGTGGGCTGCCGTTTCCTCCTCCAAGGGATCTTCCCAACCCAGGAATCAAATCTGGGTCTCCTGTGTCACAGGAAGATTCTTTACCATCTGAGCCACCAAGGAAGTCCTGTATTTGAATGGAATGATTACAAACGTTCTCGGCGGCTGTTTTCCAAAACTTATACAGAAAATAATACATGCTTATGAAATTTGTAAAATTGCAATTAAAAAAACAATAATAAAAAAATTTCATTCAATACAGAAGATCAAAGATCCAAAGTAACAAGCTTTGCAATGCCATGTATGTTAGTAAACCAATTTCTTCTCTCTCTATCAAGTGGAATAGTTGGCAATAATAGATGTCAAAATATTTGATTCTTCAAGAGATTTATAGAAGCTTCCAGTGACCTTAAAACCCTTAATCTCCATTTCATGCCTTTAAAAAATGTAAGTGATTTCAGTTATACCATTTTCTCAACTGTATCATAAAGTTTTTTCAAAATATATTGATGATGGCAGTGCTTCCACGATTTATTTTTTCCAAATTCTAGCTCAAAACTTTAATAGCTCAAAAAAAAAAAAAAAAAACCCACTGAGGCTACTGGTAATAACAATAATAAACTCTGCCACTTGCTGTCTGTGTAATCTGGGGCAAGTAAATCATTTTTTTCATCTGTAAAATGAGTGAATTAAGACCCATCAAGATTAAAGATAACGTGTGAAAAATGTCTGGGACTTACAAAAACTCCATGAATTGCCATGGGACAGTGATGATTATTGTAAGATTCTGGTGGTTTAATTTATCCTCCCAACAACAGAAAACAAACACATAATCCCATATGTAAATCATATTACTGAAAATAAGAAATCATCAGCAAAATAATTCCTTTCTATAAACTGGATTGAGCATTCCGTCCTGTAGTTAGCAAAGTTAACAAGTTCCTACATGAAGTGATGCTGTTCAGGTAGAATGAAACAGCTGGGCTCTGAGAATGAGACCAAAGTGGGGAAACTGACCTAAAATTGCAACCAGAAAGATCTCTGGTTGTGAGACATCAGAGTTAGAGGATAAAACGAAGCTGGCAGCTCCTTGGGTGGCTCAGTGAGTGCAAGTTCTGGGTTTGGTTAGCTGACAGCCCACCAGAAGAGTGTAGAAGAGTTAGGAAATCCATCAAGGTGCCAATGCCCCACTGGAAAGTGTCCATTACATTTAAAAATGAAATCAAACTTAAAGGGACTAGTGTTGTATGCTGCAATGCTGTATGTGGTATCATTTGGTGCAACAGAATAATCTTTTCTCACAACTTACAGGAATTGCTATTACCAACTTGCACGTGATTGAGTCAACCAGAGATGAGGGCAGAGTTACCATGACCGGTTTAATATATTATCCTTGTTCATTTTTCACATAGTATTTATCCCAAAGGACATCATGCTCCGTAAGATAGTTCAGTTTGGGTTGCCAGTTGGTCTGAACTTCTTAAAGCTATTTTCAGAAACCATGATTCTACTCTTTGGCAATACAACCAACTCATACATTCTACATTTGGTAAACAGACACTAGTTCCTGTAAAATTGTTTATTACTTAAAATTATCCACAAAGACAGTCCACTGGAAATACTAAACTGGGACTCCAAGCCGACTGCTAATAATTTGGAAGCAAATGCTCCCTGATTTAACCACTTAGGGGAAACTACCAAATTTTCATTCTCTTAAAAAAAATAAAATAAAACAACTTTAAAAGTACTTCTGTTGCAATTTGTATAACATATGCTATGCATACAGAGATCTTTAAATAAGATTAGGTTAATCCACAGTCTTAACCTTAAAAAGTGTTTGACTCTGTGTAGCGTGGTCTCCAAATGTGTGAGAGTGACACGTGGACTGGTCCTCCCCACAATGAAATACTTAGCAAGAAGCCATCAAGCACTTGAATCTCAACTGAATGCCTAGGATTTACAGTTATACTCTGTCTTTTGTTCCTAAGGAACTCCCTTGTTCAGAGGAATTTACAAGTTGGCAAGAAGATATCAAAATTCAAATAAGGTATATGTATATAGAAAGTATATGTGTGTGTGTGTGTGTGTTTGTCTCAAAAAAACAAACAGCCCAATTTAAAGAACGGGAAAGAGATTGGAACAGATACTTCACCAAAAAATCATGAATGGCAAATAAATACATGAAATGATGCTAACCATTATTGGTCATCAGGGAAATGCAACTGAAAACAATAGTAAGATACCACTACACACCCATTAGGAGGGCTAAAATTAGGAAAACCAGCAAGGGCCAGGATGTGTGAGAATGTGGAAGAACTGAAACTCTAGGGCGTGTGTGCTGGTGAGAATGTAAAATGGTACCACCACTTTGGAAAAGTAGCTCTTTCTTTTTTAAAATGGTTCTTTATTTATAAATTTGATGCAAGTTTACAACATTTATTGTACACTGCCAAATAAATACGCAGTGAAAATAAAATTTGTTAAGAACCCAAGAACCAAAAAGCAAAGCATGCCAAATGTTCAGCTGTCAATATGCTAGCCGTCTTGATAAATCTATGAGAAGGAGTCTGAGATGCACGTTAAAAGATACAGTTACGCAGCAGTATGGACAGACTTCTAGGGATCACTATTCACCTAGTCTATGTACATAGTTTGTCTTTGGATATGTAAAAAGCATAATCTGGGTGGCCTTATGTGGCAAATCTTATTAAGGAGACGAGGAATAGGATGTGGCTGGGAGTGGGGTTAGGGGCAGGCTGAAAGCTGGAAAGGAGGGTCATTCTTGAGGGGTAAGAAATCAATTTTGTCTGTTGACCACTGTGTTTGGAGGTGGGTGTTAGTTGCTCAGTCATGTCCAACTCGTTGCAATCCCTGGCCTATAGCTTGCCAGGCTCCTCTGTCCATGGGATTCTTCAGGCAAGAATACTGGAGTGGGTTGCCATGGAAAGCATGTGTGATTCAGTAGGCAGGTCCCAGTGGTGTGTGTCCCCAAAGCTGGTGATAAGGAATGGAAAAAAGTCATTCAGTACAAACCAATATTGGGTTTTCAATAGAGGAAAATAAGGTTAATTAAGTGAAATTGCTATTATGGGACAGTTTTCCATTAAGAAATATTGACTTTCAGAAAAAACTGAGAGCCGTAAGAAAATAGCAAAAATTTAGTAGGGTAGGGGGAAGGATTGGTGCACATGGAGAGAGATATTGTCTCTAATTTCTTAAGGAGAACTCAGTTGTGGAGTAGGGCTAAGAAACTAAGAATGTTGGGCATGTCTGCTGTATGTTGATTTATTGTAATGGGAAAGCTAACAACTAATAAGAAAGTTATAATAGCTGCTACTTATTGAGACTTCATTAAATCCAAGCTCCAACTTGTTAAAAAAATCTTTATACATAATCCAGTTTAATCTTCACAACAACTAAATGAGGTAATTATTATTGTTTCTATTTTGTAGGCAAGAATATCAAAGACTAGAGACTTAGGGAAATTGCCCATTGACCACACAACATGGAAGAGGAAAAGTTAGGACTTTAACTTGGGTGTTACTTAATCTTTCATTTATCCAAAAGTGAGACCAAGAATATAAAATTCTATTCTCAGTTCAGTTCAGTCGCTCAGTCATGTCCGACTCTTTGCAACCCCATGAACCGCAGCATGCCAGGCCTCCCTGTCCATCACCAACTCCCGGAGTTCACTCAAACTCACTCCATCGAGTTGGTGATGCCATCCAGCCATCTCATCCTCTGTCGTCCCCTTCTCCTCCTGCCCCCAATCCCTCCTAGCATCAGTCTTTTCCAATGAGTCAACTCTTCGCATAAGGTAGTCAAAGTACTGGAGTTTCAGCTTTAGCATCATTTCTTCCAAAGAAATCCCAGGGCTGATCTCCTTCAGAATGGACGGGTTGGATCTCCTTGCAGTCCAAGGGACTCTCAAGGGTCTTCTCCAACACCGCAGTTCAAAAGCATCAATTCTTCGGCGCTCAGCTTTCTTCACAGTCCAACTCTCACATCCATACATGACCACTGGAAAAATTCTAAAAAAGAGTAAATAATATAATTACCGAAACTTCTACTTTTTATTGTCACTAATTAACAGAGAGCCCAAGAGTGTACGAGAGGAAGAGAAAAGAGCGAAAAACATCTTGTTAACAGTCACCACTTCTTGACGCTTGTCCTCCCTTGAAGTTCTCCAGGGTCATTCTAAGACAGCAGGGTAAATCATCACCCATTTTAATCTGCCCTCCAAAAGGACCCGTGAAATATGAAAGCAGTTTGTTTTCTTTCTAAACAAACTGCACTTCTAAAATGAAGTTTGATTTTCCTAGAAATCCTGGAAATTTTGCACAGATGAGATAGAATGACGAACATAAATTTTTAAGTTGTCCCCCCCCGCCCCCCAAAAATGTTTACTTTCCAGTGCTTCTTGGCACGTGTTAGAATCATCTGAGATACCAGGGCCTCACCTCACATCCGTGAGCTCAGTCTCTGTGGGGTAGGCCTGGGCATCACCATAGACTTTTATGTATATATTAATATATATGATTTCATTTATTTATTTATTGTTGGCTGTGCTGGGTCTTTGTTGCTGCGCAGACTTTGCTTTAGTTGCAGCAAGGAGGGGCTACTCTCTAGTTGCGGGGCCCGGGCTTCTCGTTGAGGCGGTTTCTCTTTTCGCAGAGCGTGGGTTTTTGGGCACTGGGGCTTCAGTAGTTGCAGCATCTGGGCTCAGTAGTTGCAGTTTCCAGGCTCTAGAGTGCAGGCTCAATAGTTGTGGTACACAGGCTTAGTTTCTCCATGGCATGTGGATTGAACCTGTGCACTTATGCACCAGCAAGCGAATTCTTTACTTCTGAGCTATCAGGGAAACCCTCGCCATAGTCTTTAACCAGCAACTCCATCAGGTATTTCTAACATAAAGTTTGAGCACAGAGTTTGGAATCTTCTGGGTCATAGCTAATTCATTTAACTAGTAGCCCGCACATCACATGACATTAAAAGCTATGCAGTAGCCTCATCTATGGAAACTGGAACTGCATCATATTCTATGCCTCCTTGTCTCATTCAAGAGGAAGCAAACATCTCCAGTTCTTGCAAACAGCCTACTCAAAGATCAGAAGAGGCCTTGGATCCCAGTTCAAATTCCTTGTCTTGGGTACAGATCAAAGAGGCCCCAGGATATAGTGAGACAGGGTAGGCTCTGCCAAGAGCAGGCCACATGGCAATGTCTCTGCTGTTTGGTTTTTATACTATTGTCTTTTGTAAAACTTCGGTACAGAAACACACATATGTAAATATCTACATCAACATAATATGTATAAGTTTTCAAGTTTTCAGAGATAAACGTCAAAGGACTGAAAGGTCCTTCCACTTACAGTTTATCACGAAAGCAATAAAAATACACATCAGGAAATACCTGATGTCATTCACTGTAGAGTGATCTGAGGCCTTGCCTTCTCCATCTCTTGCACCCCAAGCACCCATGTTGCATGTACTTCACAGGCAATGTCTGACGCAAGCTGATCAGATGACGATCAGAAAACTCTGAATCAAATCCAGGCTCACTCCCTAGAAACTCTGTGACCAGGTCACTGATGATCATGACCTGTAGAATAGGGGGCTTCCCTGGTGGCTCAGAGGTTAAAGTGTCTGCCTGCAGTGCAGGAGACCTGGGTTCGATCCCTGGGTTGGGAAGATCCCCTGGAGAAGGAGATGGCAACCCACTCCAGTATTCTTGCCTGGAGAATCCTATGGACGGAGGAGCCTGGTGGGCNCACTGATGATCATGACCTGTAGAATAGGGGGCTTCCCTGGTGGCTCAGAGGTTAAAGTGTCTGCCTGCAGTGCAGGAGACCTGGGTTCGATCCCTGGGTTGGGAAGATCCCCTGGAGAAGGAGATGGCAACCCACTCCAGTATTCTTGCCTGGAGAATCCTATGGACGGAGGAGCCTGGTGGGCTACAGTCCACGGGGTTGCAAAGAGTCTGACACGACTGAGCGACTTCACTTTCACTTTCACTACCTCTGGATACCAAGTCAAAGAGGAGATAACACATATGAAAGCATTTTATATGGAAGCCCTGTATATAAACTGTTTTAATTATTTGTTTCATTTGCATTACATGAATTTTAGCACCCTGCCTCTAGGCAGGAATGAGGCTAACCTCAGACTAATTGGAACCAACATTTGACAGCTTCCATTTCGCCTGCTTCCATGTGCTGTGGAGGCCTCAGCCTTGCCTCCTGGGCCCCCAGGCCAGTGGAATGGCTAAAAGGAAGTGTAGGTGATCTTATCTTCTACTTGGTACACTGGATTGATTGAACACTGGCAATTATTGGGAAGCATCATGTCCTTGATGACAGCGGGGCTCTATTACAAGGATCACCACCATCACCACCGTCACACCTGTACCTTACCCCCCACCTCCAGCAGGTGGCCAGCGACTGATGGGGAGATACAAAGCCTGGCTCCTTGGCCTCAAGTAGGGCAACTCTGCAGTGAGATTTAAACCTTCCACAATCAGATCAAGGATCACACCCTTGCCTGGCTCCTTCCCCTTCCTTATCTTGCTTCCCTCCCTCCCTTACAAGGGTTTCCTGAGAAATGCTGAACAGTAAATCACATATCTTGTTGACAAAGGTCATGTACAACTGAATCCTTGTCTGAGGACCTGTCTTTAGGCAACCTCACTAAGACAATTATATTAAAGTTACCTGCTTTATGTTTTATCTACTGAATATTTTAAAATGGAATTTTAGCCTCATTATTCAACCATTTGCAGAACACTTCTCCCTGTTATCTAGCACTGATTAGAAAAGAATGTAAAATAATTTAGTAATATCCCAAACAACACACATATGACAGGGTGAATCCGTACGTATTCAGCATTCCCATGTCAATGTCATCTAAGTAACCAGAGAGAGAGAGTTAACATTCAGTTCAGTTCAGTCGTTCAGTTGTGTCCGACTCTTTGTGACCCCATGAATCACAGCACGCCAAGCCTCCCTGTCCTTCACCATCTCCCGGAGTTCACTCAGACTCACGTCCATCGAGTCCGTGAGGCCATCCAGCCATCTCATCCTCGGTCGTCCCCTTCTCCTCCTGCCCCCAATCCCTCCCAGCATCAGTCTTTTCCAATGAGTCAACTCTTCGCATGAGGTGGCCAAAGGACTGGAGTTTCAGCTTTAGCATCATTCCTTCCAAAGAAATCCCAGGGTTGATCTCCTTCAGAATGGACTGGTTGGATCTCCTTGCAGTCCAAGGGACTCTCAAGAGTCTTCTCCAACACCACAGTTCAAAAGCATCAATTCTTCGGCACTCAGCTTTCTTCACAGTCCAACTTTCACATCCATTCATGACCACAGGAAAAACCATAGCCTTGACTAGACGGACCTTAGTCGGCAAAGTAATGTCTCTGCTTTTGAGCTAACATTAGACCTCACAAAGAAGCAGAAGAGAGTTACGATCATCTCCTGAGCTTAGAACAATGGCTATTCCTAGAAGTTTGATGAAAGTTAGGGATCCTCAAAATCTGATGGAAGTTAGGGATCCTCTCCCCTCAATAGGCACAAACCACAAATATATAATATTTTGCATGAATTTTCAGAAATTCATTTCAGAAATGTTGTTAGCTTCTGAAGTAAATTCTAGATCCCAAGTAAAGAATGTGGGCTATAGCAATATGACCACATCATTTGAAGGATTAAAAATTGCTTATATTTAGTACTGCTAAGTTAGTGCTAATAACAAGTTTAATTCCTATTTCATCTTGCATATTTAGCATATGGGGAAATATCTACTAACACTCTACCCAAATGGAGACTCTCAGTCCCTTCTCCCAGGAACTGTGGGCCCACCTTTCCTGAGAAGCTGCCTGCAGACTGTCCTGAAGCTGCCAGCTTGACACCAGGAGGCCCAGATCTCTGGTTCACAGCCATGTCAGCCCACCCCAGCCCCGAACGAGGCTGACTCAGAAGCAACAAGGCCCAGATTTAACACCATTTGGAATTAGTACCTTCTTTTCCCACTGCCTACCCCCATCATGCCTCATTATCACTCCAAACATAACACCCTCCAGAGGTCTCTTCTCTTTCAACTCTCATCTCCATACTGTTTTCCACTTCCTCTCCTCTCCTCTATCTTCTCTCTGATCTTCCAGATCTTTCGCTCTTCCCTCTGGATCCTCCATGCCAAGATAAACAAAACTCTATATACCCTCTACCTCTTTACTGAATGTTCATTTCCTTCATTTCTTTGATTTAATTAAAACTGGGCTTTTCCACTATGGAAGATGGTGTGGAGAGTTCTTAAAATATTAGGAATAAAACCACCTAGCACTCCCACTCCTAGGCATTTACCCCGAGGAAACCAAAATTGAAAAACATATATGTACCCCAAGGTTCATTGCAGCACTGTTTACAATAGCTAGAACGTGGAAGCAACCTAGATGTCCATCAACAGATGAATAGATAAAGAAGTTCTGGTATGTATACACAATGGAGTATTACTCAGCCATAAAAAGGAACACATTTGAGTCAGTTCTCATGAGGTGGATGAACCTAGAGCCTATTATACAGAGTGAAATGTCAGCCCACCCCAGCCCCGAACGAGGCTGACTCAGAAGCAACAAGGCCCAGATTTAACACCATTTGGAATTAGTACCTTCTTTTCCCACTGCCTACCCCCATCATGCCTCATTATCACTCCAAACATAACACCCTCCAGAGGTCTCTTCTCTTTCAACTCTCATCTCCATACTGTTTTCCACTTCCTCTCCTCTCCTCTATCTTCTCTCTGATCTTCCAGATCTTTCGCTCTTCCCTCTGGATCCTCCATGCCAAGATAAACAAAACTCTATATACCCTCTACCTCTTTACTGAATGTTCATTTCCTTCATTTCTTTGATTTAATTAAAACTGGGCTTTTCCACTATGGAAGATGGTGTGGAGAGTTCTTAAAATATTAGGAATAAAACCACCTAGCACTCCCACTCCTAGGCATTTACCCCGAGGAAACCAAAATTGAAAAACATATATGTACCCCAAGGTTCATTGCAGCACTGTTTACAATAGCTAGAACGTGGAAGCAACCTAGATGTCCATCAACAGATGAATAGATAAAGAAGTTCTGGTATGTATACACAATGGAGTATTACTCAGCCATAAAAAGGAACACATTTGAGTCAGTTCTCATGAGGTGGATGAACCTAGAGCCTATTATACAGAGTGAAGTAAGTCAGAAAGAGAAAGATAAATATCATATACTAACACATATATATGGAATCTAGAAAGATGGTACCAAGGAATTTATTTGCGGGGCAGCAATGGAGAAACAGACATAGAGAACAGACTTATGGATGTGGGGAGAGGGGAGAAGAGGGTGAGATGTACGGAGAGAGTAACATGGAAATTTACATTACCATACGTAAAGTAGATAGCCGATGGGAATTTGCTGTATGTCTCAGGGAACACAAACAGGGGCCCTGGATCAACCTAGAGAGGTGAGATGGGAAGGGAGATGGGAGGGAGGTTCAAGAGGGAGGGGATGTGTGTATACCTATGGCTGATTCATGTTGAGGTTTGACAGAAAACAGCAAAATTCTGTAAAGTAATTATCCTTTAATTTAAAACAAATTTTTAATAGAAAAAACAAACACAAACAAACAACAACAACAACAACAAAAAAAAACTGGGCTTTTCCTCCAGACACAGCTGGAGCAGATGCTTCTATTTGGTCTTTCATGCTCCACAGACCAGGAAAAATGATCAGTAAGAGAACTGAAATATTTTGTTTGTCTGGAGCAGTGCCCCTCTCATTTGCTGGTATATTTCTCCTCCTAACAGATCCCTAACTGTACTGCTCAAAAGTAGGCTGCATTTTCCTAATTTATTTTGGGAAATTCCATTATGTACCAGCTTATCAGGGGCTTCCTGGGTGGCTCAGGTGGTAAAGAATCAGCCTGCAATGCAGGAGACCTCGGTTCGACCCCTGGGTTAGGAAGAGTCACTGGAGAAGGGAATGGCCACCCACTCAGTATTCTTGCCCAGAGAGCGCCATGGACAGAGGAGCCGGAGGACCACAGTCCCTGAGGCCGTGAAGAGTCAGACACGACTGAGTGACTAACACTTCCACTGTCTTCCACCAGCTTATCAAGAAGACTTTATTTCAAACATTTCAGTCGCTGATATGCGGAATAGGAGCCTGCTGGGCCACGGTCCATGGGGTCACGCAGAGTCCGACATGACTGAGCGTCTAACACAACATGCAAGCCAGGTAACTTTAACATAAATGCATTACAGTCAGGGTTCCCAGAAGCAGGTCCTAAACAGGGACTCGGTTATATGTGATTTATTGTGAAGATGGCCTTGGGAAACTCTTGAAAGGGAGGGAGTGAAGTAGGGAAGAGGGGGAACAAGATCCTTGCCTGATTGTCGCCAGACAAGCTCTACAATGGAAACTTCCTGGCAGATTTCTCCCGTCCTGAGGTAGAGGGGGCCAAGCACCATTCAGAGTCCTGAATACACAGAACTAAACTGAAGAGGCAAAATCCCTTCTTCCATGGGACCGCCATTCTCTTGGCGGGGCGTGGGGTGGGGGGCAAGATAAATATATAATGTGTCAGGAGATAACCATTGTTACAAACAAACAGGCAGGCGAAGCTAGAGAGGAGATGGTTCCGGAGTTTTGTTTTGGATGGAATGGTCAGGGAAGACCTCTCTGGGAGATGATACATGAGTAGAGACCTGAATGAAGTGAGGAACTGAATATACTGGTAACTGGAAAGAAAGTATTTCTGTGGGACAGCAGAGGCAGAGATCCTGATCTAGAAGCACATCTGATGCATTTAAGGAAAGGCAGGGAGACCTGTGTGGCAGGAATGGAGACATAGCTGAAGAGCTGGCAACGAATCTGCTGGTACTACCACCTATGGGCCAAGGTAAGAGGTTGGGCATTTATTATGAAAGCGGTCTTACAGATCCCACCTCCCTGGGCACAGTGATTGGTCCATGGCTGGACTCGTGATCCTAAGTGGACCAATCACAGCCTCCCCCACATTATTGGCCACAGTATTAGACATAACAGTGGGCATCCAACTGAGCTATGCCAGAGTTCTCTCCCCCAAATCTTCACATTAGAGCTAAGAGAAGAGAGAGAGTTCTTCCATAGCAAAGCTAAAAAATACAAGACTAGAAGCCACAGGTGAAGAGATGCAAAATGAGTGGTAGAGACAGTGCCATTGGCGGGGACATCCTTGATTCTGATCACCCAGGAGCAACTCCATCTACTCACACCCTCAGTTTGGCCACATGTAATAAATTCTCCTTAACCTGAACTAATTGGACTTGGATTTCTATTACTTGGAAGTTATCATTCTCCTAACTCCTAGCACTCCTTCAAACTTAATCCTTTTCCTCACTGGGGAAAAAACAGTCATCTGCTTATTCTTCCCTGCTAGCTCAGACGGTAAAGAATCGGCCTGAGACCTGGGTTAGATCCCAGTGTTGGGAAGATCCCCTGGAGAAGGGAATGGCTACTCACTCCAGTAGCCTTGCCTGGAGAATTCCATGGACAGACCATGGGATAGCAAAGAGTCGAACAAGACTCTGCAACCAACACTTTGACTTTCTTGTGCCATCAGTTTATGGCACGCACCATCTTTTCTTGTTCCTGTCATCCAGCAATTTCCCAGTCACTCCTTTTCATTCAAGTGTTTCAGCGTATTCCAGCATCATCCTGAAGGTATCTTCGTAAGGATTCCTGACCCCAGACACACTCCCTTGGCTTCCTCAGTTCGCCCTACTTCCATCTCTACCTTAATTTATTTATCTGCATGGCCAAACTCTGAAATACGCTACTCGTGAGAAGTGTTCCATGTAAAAAATCTTAAGTACGCTCCATCATCTCAAAATCAACCCACATCCTTCCAAACAGAATAAAAATCTGAAACAGAGGACCACCTGTTTAGAACAACTCAGACAGGAGCAGGGACTGGAGATTACTGAGGACATTGTTTCCCATCTAATCATTTTCTGTGTTTTTTCTTGAGACTTGGTAGACTTTTTGTCACTTGTAATAGAAAGAGTCACTTCTAATGACTAATTCAAGGTCTTTGCCTGTGCTGGGCCAGTTGCCTATTATTTCCCTGAGCAAATATCACGTATATGTTTTATTTCGTATCGATATGTATTTACCTATCCTCCTCAAGCTTTCTCACCTTTCAAGCATGCTCATATTTATAGTTGTCGACCAACCACATCATCTGCCACTTGAGAAAATTAAGGCGGACACGCTCGTACATACATATACACGCATTTTTAAATTACTCTTCCTTCCTTTCTCTCATCTTCCCTCTGGTCTCAGAGAATGTGCTTTCTCTCCCACATGCCAAAACTCTACCTAGTCTCGATTCAGTTCTCAACCCTGTCCCTATCATTTTCCCCTGAAAAATCCCATCTCAAGCCTCTTCACTTCCTCCTTTCTCAAAGCAAGCTCCTTTTCCTCAGTTTAAAAACGTGCTCCCTTTCCTGGGCCATGTCCTCCTCCATCTCTTTCTGTCTCCACAATTACAGACTTGGTTTACTAACCTTCCCAGGTAAGCTCACTCACTTCTCACTTGTGACTACCCAGCTATAAGTTGGTATCTGACAAATTTTTGTCCAGCCCAAATCTGCTTCCATAGCTTCAGAATCCTAGGTTCAGTACCTCTTTACTCTTCAAAGTTTCAGTTGATATGTCTGTGATTGAGTTCGCTCTCTGCCATCCTAAACCTCCTCCTCTTCCTATTATCACTGCCATCCACCTACTCACACAACCTAGCCAATCATTCTTCAGTCCTGGTAACTGACTTTCTAAATGTTCCTTGAATCTCTGTCTGCCTTTCCACCTCACCATCTAGACTACTGCATTTAAATGAGGCATCCACGTGGGCCTAGAGACTCTCATACACAGTGAAGTAGATCAGAAACAGAAATATATCTCATAATATCACTGCTATGTGGAATCTAGAAAAATGGTACCTATCAACTTATTTACAAAGCAGAAATAGGCACAGACGTAGAGGTCAACATAAGGTTACCAAGAGGAGAAGTGGGGAGGTGGGATGAACTGGGAGATTGGGATTAACATACACTACCACGTATAAAACAGATAGCTGATAAGAATGTGCTGTATAGCAGGGAACGCAACTCAATGCTCTGTGGTGACTTCAATGGGAAGGACATCCAAAAGAGAGGGGATATAGGGATACATATAGCATACGTGTACTTTTCTGTACCACAGAAACCAACACAGTATTGTAAACCACCTATACTTCAACAAAAATTAACTTAAAAAAAAAAAAAAAAACAGAACAAAACCCATCCACGTATCCATTCTCCACTACTGCAACAAATTCCTGTCCAAAATGCAAACACAGCCATGCCACCCTCTACCAAAAAATTGTCAGTATTTTACAGATCTAACAAACTAAACAAATGTTGCTAGAAATATGGATTTTCATCGTTTGATAGAGACACTAGTCATTCTCAAACCAAATGAATTTTTTTCTCTTTTTGGGCAGTTTGAATTATCCATGGCACTTTTATTTCTCATTTTAATGCCATCAAAAACTGATTATGTTAAGCTTTGGTTCATCAAGTTTCAATTATTTGTCCCTCTCTCTGTAGAGTTTAATGAATGACATAAATTTCGAAATGAAGAAATGGGTTGATACAGTAATAGAGCACCCAAGAGTATAAGGTATGGGATTTAAATCAACATGACATATTTGGAGTGTAAGCAGCTTTTGGTATCCAGTATGCCTGATCTTAGCCAAACACAGTTTCCCTAGAAAACCTTGAAAAGTTTCCATAAGATGGATTGAAAAGGCTTTGCAGACTTCAAAGCACTGTTTAAAATATTTTGATGAGTTACATGTAAATGAACATGCAGATTAAATTTCCATCTAAGGCCACATGCTCTTAAAACATTGAGGAAAAGTGCTTTGCCAAACATGCTCTGGGTCGTTCTGAACTCAAAGCAGTTTGCAATATTCAACAAACCTAAATGTGGCAGGGCTCACCCATCTCTTCATTAGTCTCCTTCCTACTTCAAAGCATAGTCACTAACTAGTAAGTGTCAATAAGAAAGGAAAATGTACACAGAGGATTGAACTAAATGGAAACTAAATCCTAAAGGAAATCAACCCTGAATATTCATTGGAAGGGCTAATGTTGAAGCTGAAGTTCCAACATTCTGGCCACCTGATGTGAAGAGCCGTCTCACCAGAAGAGACCCTGATGCTGGGAAACATTGAGGACAGGAGGAGAAGGAGGAACAGGATGAGATGGTTGGATGTCATCACCGACTCAGTGGACATTAGACTGAGCAAACTCCGGGAGACAGTGAAGGGCAGGGAGGCCTGCTGTCTTGCAGTTCATGGGGTCACAAGGACTCAGACACGACTGAGTGACTGGACAACAACAACAAAGGACAGGATGACGATATCTTCGAGCCGTAAAAGAGCAACGTGGATGGACCCAGAGCGTATGATACTAAGTGAAATACTGCCAGGCCCAGAAAGGCAGATATCATATAATATCACTTATGTGTGGAATCTAAAAAGATGATACAAATGAACTTATTTACGGGGCAGAAACAGACCCACAGACTTCGAAACAAATTTATGGTTACCAAAGAGGAAAGATAAATGGGGAAGGGATAAATTAAGAGTCTAGGATTGACATACAAACACTATGATATCTAAAATAGATAACTGACAAGGACCTACTGCATAACTCAGGAAACACTGCTCAATATTCTATAGTGACTTATACAGGAAAAGAAACGGAAAAAGAAAGGACGAGTATATACATATAGCTGTATCATTTTGCCGCACCCCTGAAACTAGCGTAACGTTGAAAACCAACTACACCCCAATGTAAAATAAACATTAACTTGAAAAAGGTAATTATATTGAAATTGCAAATAGAACTGCCTTATGACCCAGCAATCCCACTGCTGGGCATACACACCGAGGAAACCAGAATAGAAAGAGACACATGTACCCCAATGTTCATTGCAGCACTGTTTATAATAGCCAGGACATGGAAACAACCTAGATGTCCATCAGCGGATGAATGGATAAGAAAGCTGTGGTATATATACACAATGGAGTATTACTCAGCCATTAAGAAGAATACATTTGAATCAGTTCTAATAAGATGGA